>CAJDSM010035431.1:0-13351 GCA_903981925.1 Ostrea lurida | reverse complement strand
CTTAGATTCTTTTGTCATTGTACTCTCTTCCTCCTCGTCTTCCCTTACGTTTATCTCCTACTATGTCCTGCACTTCTTTTGGTTATGTCAGTCCTTCCTCTCTCTCTCTCTCGCTCTCTCTCTCTCTCTCTTTCTCTCTTCCTCTCTCTTCTTCCTGCTCTCCTCTCTCCTGTCTCTCTCTCTCTCTCTCTCTTCTCTCTCTTTGGTATCCTAAAATGTTCCTTCCTCCAAGACATCTGGTACGTTTCTCAATTGTCGATGGTCACTCCGCAAACAGGTAAAATCAGGGCTGCGTTCAAGATCGTAGCGGCCTAGCTACGCCCGCCTAGGCCTCAGAAATCTGAACGGTATCTTGAACGCACTGTAATGGAATTAACGCTCTGTTTTTCGCTACGCTCAGGGCCTAGCCTAGCATGCCCGTTCAATGATGCGTAGCGCCTACGAGCCTAACGTAGCCCGCTAACGATCTTGGAACGCAAGCCCCAGAAACTGGTGTGAAGTGAAGCGTAGCAACAGCTCTTCGGTGTGTTCCTAAAAAGTTCGGTCTCGGTTCGGTCTTCGTCCCGGTTCACTATCTAAAAGTCGGTCTTTTGGTCTCCGGTTTCAGAGAAAAAAAAGTATGTACAATATGAATCCGATTGGCGATTTCAATTCTCTGACTCACATGAGTTATTTATTGTGTCAGATTACATCTACTTAAACATGTTTAAAATCAATCTTGTTTCTTACCAAAAATCTTCTAGAAAGGGTAAAAAAATACGCTTTAATTAGCAAAACCGAAAAAGAACGGAAGTAAAACTTCATTGCTATTTTTGCGGCTTCGGTTCCGTTTTTTAATAAAAGAATGGCCTCCTTACGCCAAAGCTGGTGCAAGGGTGGTAAAAAGCTAGTATACTAGCTTATGTCTATTTGTTGAATTTAGATTCGACTTTTAAAAATAAAGATTATTTATTTTAATAATGAACATTTCTAAGCATCACAAAGGGAAACAGTCTCCATTTACGGGTGGCTCCTTATATTATCGCTTAAACGCTTCTTCTCGGTATTGGCGTAAACCATTGATATACAAATACAACTTATCGAGCCGTAAATTTAAACCTTCAAAGCTCCGAAAATATGAAAACCGCTTCTCGGTATTGGCGGGTAACCATTGATATACCAATAAATTATGAGGACATAAAAAGTCCCGAAAAGTCGCAAACATATTGCACCAGTAAGTTAAAATGGAAAAAAAAATAATTAACTTCCGAATCGCGGTATAATTTAAAATGTAAGTTACAAACTTTGCACAAACTATTTTGTTTTTGCGTATGGCGAACATCTCTGGATACCCGAAAAAAAATTATACGCTAATCGTTTTGAACATTCTCGTCAGTAGTTGCTATTTACGACTTATTTGGTGAGTACCATCTTAATAAAGAAAATATTTTAAAAATTAGTTTTTCCAAATTCTGCGATAGAAACTGGGTTATGAAATTTAAACATCTACATGTAGCAATATCTGTCTATTTTTCCCTGTAATACTAATTGTGTTTGTTCTTCATTTGATTTATACTTGTTTTTATAGAGAGTTATAAGGTTGACGTATGAAATACGTTTCATCATACTCAGTGGACTAGCTTTCCCCTTCTGTATGCTTAGAAAGTCATTTTTCTACATTATAACATCAGGCGCGGATCCAGAAATTTTTTCCAGGGGGGTTCCACTTTAAGTAAGAACACACACTACGCACTGCACGCACCCGCACGCAACGCACGCACGCACGCACCGCACGCACACACACACCAACACACACACAAACACACACATCACACAACACCACACACACACATACCACACACACACACGGACAATCTAAATCAAACAAATAACAAATAGCCTATATATATATATCTAGCTTTTTAGCCGACTTGCACAGACTTTGGCGTAAAGGGGGTCTTCTTTTATTAAAACACAGAACCGAAACAGCAAAATAGCTAATGAATTTTACTTCGGTCTTCCTCGGTTCTGCTAATTATAAACGTATTTCTTTCCTTTCTTGATATTCTTTTACCATTGTTAAATAATTAATCTGAAACATAATATCTCATATTTTAATAACCTGAATCGCCATCGGAGTTTCACACTTGTAATACTTTTTTCTCGTGAACCGAGACCGAAAGACCGACTTTTCAGATAGTGAACCGAGACCGAGCCGGAACAGAGACCGACTTTTTAAGACACACCCAGGCTCATCCCCTTATCTGCCACATATAACAATAGAATATCCAAACTAATATGCGCCGGATTGGCAAGAAAATTAATGGCGGACTTGAGATTCTGCTTATTTTATGAAATCACGTCCAAGCTTTAATGTACGGAGTACGGATAGATGGATTCGACTTCGTTTGGGTTAATATCAGTTAGAAAAAAGATTGCAGAGTGGGTAAATTTTGTTTCTGCCACATATGATTTTTTCTTTCTCTTTTTTTTGTCGGATGGTCCGAGTTCATGTTTGTACAAGCTACAATTTTCCGCGCTGATTGTCATTTGTTTCTTTGAGTAAGATCACCTCAGAGACCTTCGCGATAACAAAGCATGGCGGAGGAGACGAAGAATTTAGCAATATTAAATAGATTCATTGATTGGCAAAATATATTGCCGCCATTATGAAAATTCCCTATGTACCACTGTAACCCTCTCCCGAATGTCAGTAATTACAAAAAAAAAAAAAAAAAAAAAAAAAAAAAAAAGGGGTGAGAAGGGCTGCGCTATATGTTACTGTGCGCCAAAGAATTATTTGTGAATAATTTACTTGTACGTTTTAACCTAGTAAGCGCGTGCATAGAAATAACAGTGCAAGAGACAGGTCACCTATTTTTATATATACATTCTGTATGCCTTTAACCACGTGACAATTACAAAATCCATTCGAACCCGACTTAACCCCCCCCTCCAAAAAAAAAAAAAAAAAACACAACCAAGAGGCCATGGCCTACATGCTTCACTTGCTCCAGAAGAGAGGAGAGCATAAGTTTGGGATTTTACAATGTGCCACTATTAAAGAACATGGACTAAAGTTAACTCTGTCATCTTCCAATACCCATCACATTGAACACTTCAATGCAGTTTGAAAAATAAGACAGAGAAACATTACATAATTACATACATTGGGATCAAGCATCGCCCTGGGGCTCTCTTTACAATATGTGTCTCTTAAAATTGCCTTGATAACATTTAACAAGAAATATATGGTTTGGGAGGGTGGGATCTCAACAGTTTTGAAATACATTACATAATTTTTAAAGCGGCGGGGTAAGTCCACGCCTCACAGCTTTAAGGCTCCACATCATATGTGGGTCAATGAATATTGTTCCAATACAAGGATCAACGAGAACACATGTTTTGAAGGTGGGATCTCCAACTAGTTCTCTCCAAGGATATCAATAATACATGATGTCATTCATATGTCGATTCAATACTATCCAAGAACTAGGGAAATAAAGAACCACAGAGTCTTCCTATGTCTGCTTCGTACTTTGGATATTTTATTGAAATACTCTGACATTAACGGTTATAACTAACTACTCCAACTTTATGAACAAAGGGAACGATTTCAGCTTCTCCTCCATCCGTCAACTTCCATATTTCCATCATCCCTGCAAATCCACAAAATACTGACTCCATGAACTCCCTGATTAACAAAATGTTTCTTTAATCTGTGGACGGATTAATAAACCTAACTTTAGTGAATTGAAAATCTTGTGAGAATTCAGTTTTCTCAACATTTTACAATTTTACATTTCACAATTTCTTGATAGGTTTTAAGATCGTATTTTCATAAAGCTTGACTACACACCAGCTGATTGATGGTGTACAACATGAAGCTGATGTTGACGGTAACAGTTGCTGATGGCCTGACTAATATTGAGTAGTTGCTGTTGTACAGCTCCCCCAGTAAGCTGACCTCCAGTTCCGGAGTGTACTGACACGTGACATCTTGTGGCGGCCATAACAACACTGCTCCAATAAAACAAAGCACAAATCAAGTCCTCTTTGAATACATACACCATATACACAATATGGTTTTAAATATTACCAAAGAGGACAGTGGCTCATTTACATGTCTAGATGAAAAATTGAAGAAAAAGAATAGTGATCCAATTTCCTATACGGAATATAAATCAAGTGTTGGGCAAACATTGACCCCTGGATATACTAGAGATGGGATCATGTGCCTAGCAGGAATAAGCATCCCCTGTAGAGTGTAGACCGGTCACACGGTCACACCAACCGTGAGCCCTGTATCTTAGACTGTCCAAAAAAAATTGAGTATGTGTCTCTGCCTGAATAATATGATGAGAATTCGATACCCTGCACTACAGACTCGGAACACTGACCAGGAGGGGACGGAGTAATCCATAGTTAAAGTAGCATAATCTGTATCTTTACGAAAAATTAAATCTTTCGGATTTTTTACTATGTATACATATCTAATCGAAGTTATGCTTTCGCAGCGTAATTACAACATTAAAAGGCAAAAAGATACAAAAGAACAAAGCTCACTTGTTTCTAATTATTTATGATATTTTACCAACCTATGAAAAACAACAAAAGTCCGTTGAGATGTAGGCATGGCGCATGTACTGTATTATTGTTTTTGCGATGTATACACATGGCCTCTTTCTCTTTGAGAAAACAATAGTATATACGTTTTTAACAACATATCATAAGTATGCAAGTGATATATAAATCATATATTTTTTATTGCATTACAGTTCAGAAATACGTCGAATATAAGCTATTTACTACAAACATTTCAAGCGTGATTTTGAATTATACTTCCATATAAGGAGATCACGTGTTTATGACGTTCAATCCCCTTTCCCATTTATAGAATTGACATGTTGTAGACACAGTGTCTTTTTAGGGCTTATTTCTCGCTTGTTGTTTGCATTTTTGACCGACCAGATTTCGTGGTTCACATTTTATCGTTAATATATTTTGATTTCCTTTAAGAAGTCACCATGTAATAAATTCAAAAGATACAGATTATGCTACTTAGAAGGGCCTTACAATTGATATGAAACACTCGGACAGCATTTGACCCAATGGCAGGTTGTATTGGTATTGATAACATCTGAACAGTAATCGAATACTATTTCTCTATTTTAAATAAAAGAAAATGAATTAGGAAGGCTTAATCTCAAATATGACATTCGAAGCTTTCGAAGTTTATAAATACGTCAAGTTCCGAAATCATTTTATACAAACTTAACCTCTCTCTCTCTCTCTCTCTCTCTCTCTCTTCTCTCTCTCTCTCTCTCTTCTCTCTCTTCCTCTCTCTCTCTCTCTCTCTCTCTCTCTCTCTTCTCTCTCTCTCTCTCTCTCTCTCTCTCTCTCTCTCTCTCTCTCTCTCTCTCTCTCTCTCTCTCCTTTTTTTCTTAGATATGTATTAGATTGTTGGTCTTAATTTCTTTCAGACTTGCTACGCCGTTCAAAAAATTCCAAACTTGATCGATTCTAAAAATAAACGTAAACATGTATAAACTCACCCAAAGAAACACCAAGCACAAACATCATTTCCCCCGGCATCATGTCTGTTTAAGTACCTTTAGATATCTGGGAAAAATAGTGCAATACCATTGTTATAAATCTGTCGATTTATTTGGGGGGGGGGGGGTATAAAATAATTGCGGGGTACTGTTTTCGATGAAATACATCTTTTACGCTGCAAAAACCTAGCCAGGTAGGCACAGATTATTTCTATTTTTTGTTTTTGACATTGAAGAACAATATCAAAAGAAAAGTCTGAAAAAAGGGGGTTTACAAACAGGTGCGTAAAATTTCAGAGGGGTGGAGGTGGGTGGGTTAAATTATCGATAGTATGCATGTTTATGTGGGTCAACAAAGGACCACAGATCAATCATCGTACAGTTAAAAGTTGTGTCAATATTTGTTGGAATTAGGGCGTAACTAGTGTAACTCTCCTATGTTGGAAGTTATAAAAGTCATAATTTTGGTCTGAATACATTACATATTTTTAAAAAAAAAACCCGTTTCTAATATTTCCTTAGGAAGAGTATATGGTTGCACTGATAACTAATTTTCTATTTCATTTGGTAGGCGAAATACTTTAATAACTATTAGATAATTGCTTTTCAAACTAAACACAAGCATAACATATCTTACTTGTTTATAACATTTTGTATATAGGACAAAATGAAAATCAATGCGTTTAATCCGCCCTCTATCAGTGTTGTATTTCTGGCAGAAAACGTCCCAGTAATTATACCTTTTTAAAAAGGATGAAATTCTTCTCAAGTCGAGGATTATCAAAGGTATACAGTTCATCAATGATACATGTAGTTCACCGAGGGCCTAAAATTTAAGGTAATTTTAAAATACTCTTAAGAACGCTTCTTGGGTAAATATTTATAAAGTGTTGAACCGCATACGATTTCATATCTGTTGGCCGTCTAAATTTTAATTTACCTGTTAAATATACTTTTACATGCGTAGTCCACCCGACCAAGAGATGGTGGATAAGGGTTCATTTGTAAGAAAAGTGCAAGTTTTTTTTGTTTTTTGTTTATTTTTGTTTTAAATCATGGTTCAGTAAAACGTACCGCTAATTTAACTGTCTGCGGGAAAATTTGTTTATACAATATTTTTTTCTATAGATAGGATGTCCTCAGTAGCTTATTTGTTGCAAGCCCCCTCCCCCCCCCCAAAAAAAAAATGTGTGTGTTTACTGTCACCTGCTGGAAAAAGATAGGGTCGGTAGGTCGGATTTTTTTTTTATTTATTTATTTATTTTTTTATTTTTTTTTTGGAATTGCTATAATTTAGTATGTTTGATGTTTGTGTATATATCAGTTGTGCTATTTAGGTGAGAACCCCGTAAGTTGTAATAAGAACTTGTGTTCAAACCTTTTGTATATTCATTTATACAATAAAATATGTTCAAATCATATTATTGTATGTTTACAGTTTTAAACAGCCTGTCAACTGCTTTGGATGTTATTATCTTGTGCAAAAGTGGGGTAAAACTCAGTTAGGTTCTGGAGAGAGACAACATATTTGGAATATTACAAGGTTTTTCAATAAAAAGTGTTAAGGTAGGGATGAAAAAATGGGGTCGGTCGGATGACAGTAAACACAATTTTTTTGGGGAGGGGGGGGGGGGGGGGGTGGGGCGGGGGGGGGCGGGGAGAAAAGGCAACTGACTAGATGGGTCTTCGGATGGGACCGCAAAAACCGAAGAACTTTCTCTAAACAATGAACCATTCAGTCTACGCACACGCTCATGAAAATTATGGCATGATTCATACAGGAAGCTGAATGTTAGCATATACATGTAGCTCGATAGAGATCCCTCTAATGAAAGCCTATACTCAAAGGCCGTAAGCGCTGAGCCTATAAATTTCCCAGCCCTCCACCGGCTATAGTGACGTCTTTTAAAATATTCATATGAATGAAAAATTCTCGAGCAAGACATTTTTAAAAAAACAATATACAACCAACCAACAGTAGATGAATGCACCATATGTACGCCATTTACAAAACACGGACGAGTCATTATTTAACAATTTTTTTTTAAATTGGAAGACTGTTTCTTCAACACATACATGTAAGTTATGCTTTTTAATCGTAATTTGAAGGAGGGGCTGTTTTGGGGTTTTTGTTAAATAGTGTTTTCAAATAATAAAGAGAACTTCCGTGACTTTTCCGTAACTAAAATATTCGTCCGTGATTCGTCCCTATTTATAATTTTCCGTGTTTTGTCAAATTTTACAAATCACTGACAGGGAATGGTATGGTTTTTTAATTGCATAAATCTATATCTTATCAGAATTTCTTATCATCCGTGCAGATATTATATTGTTACTTTTGAAAGTCACAGAACACGGAAATTATACATTTTCAGATTTAAATTTCCGTTGCGTTCCGTACATTTCAGAGTCTGACTTTTCCGTGGCTTTCCGTGACTTTTCCGGGACTAAATAATTCATCCGTGAATTGTCCGTAATTTATAAATTTCCGTGACTACTTTTCCGGGACTATATAACCCTCCGTGATTTGTCCGTAATTGTTATAAATTTTCGTGCGTTCCGTGCAGTCCGCTGGATCGTCGTGTTTTGTCAACCTCCCCATATGTACATGTATGTATTGTACATAAATGTACCTTAACATATTTGCCACATATGTGGCACTATGTGCACCATATGTACTAGGTATCTCAATCTGAAACCTTACTCCAAGGGCTTAAAAGTTTTCCACTTTCTGATTATATACTGACTATGGAATAATCATAACAGAAACTAATCAGAGTTCATATCATTTTGTGTGTTTACATGTTTGTTCCAACTTTAATCCACAGATCTCACCTAATCAACTTTGTAACCCTAGAACTATTACTCTCCGGTTAAGCAATTTTCATTTCACATAGCTTATAAATCGAAGAACTTTAATCTTGCTCGAGAATGAAAAATAAGGGGGGGGGGGGATTGATTGTACCGTGTTTACCGAAATTCGTCTCCCAATCCCTCCGATTGAGACTCGGTGAAGGCTGCAAATTAGGCCTATGCTTGGCGCTTACGGCCTTTGTATGTCCCATTAGTCGCCTATTACAACAAGCAAGGGGTACTAGGAATCAATTCTAACCCGGATCCATACGATTTAAGAGGGGCGGGGGGGGGGGGGGGGGGGGGGGGGGGGGGGGGGGGGGGGGGGGGGGGGGGGGGGGGGGGTGGGGGGGGGGCGGTGGTTGGGGGGGGGGGAGGTATTAATGCATTCATGAATGAGCTGGGCGGGTGGGATAGATTGGAAGTTGAGTGCCTGCATATTCTGTACATTAAAAGTCGACTATGCCTAGTACAAAAAGGGAGTTGACACAAAATGTTCAGAGTTCCTTTATGTCAGAACAATGCATGGATCCATGGTGGACTCCGCGGGCCTTGGCGGATAACTTGCTAGCGTCACACCAAAGACAAAAGTTGTAAACCGCGCCTAGCTAGTTGTCAGACAAGCACCTCACAAAATCTGCAGTTTCAATGAATCTGAGAGAAATACTTACTAAAGTTACTGTCATATCAACAACACTAATGTCCGGCATCGTAAACAACATGACTATATTCTGACGTCATGAATGATACGTCACACGAGAACGCGGAAGTGGTGGTCTAGTCGCGGCGTGGTCAAGAATAGGGCCTACGCGGAAGTGAGTCGGTCTAGCGCGGCGGTGGATTCAAAGAAATAGGCCTGGCTATGATCAATTCATGTTTTTTCAACGAGCAAAGATAGCCATATTTTATATAGATAATCAAAATCCCTCAATCAAATTTTGGAAACCAAACCGTGCAGTGGTGTCACCTACAATAAGGTGTAGACCTATAGCTCGTATAAATTTCGTTTTTTTTTCTTCTGATAGCTAGGTTTTGTTAACTAATCTGACCTGACGCTTTACAAAGGTCTGGCCTAACTCACTGTTCACTAGTAACATGGGGACCGTTATGGATGTTCCCCAAACCTCCCCCATTTAAAAAGTGGTGACCAATGTGCTTCTGCACAACCATTAATCTTATATTGTAGCTTTCAATAATTAATTTGTACCAACATATAGGCTATCATTGAAATCTCATAATGGTAGCGATCAAGAAGAAGAAGAAGAAGAAGAAGAAATAAAAAGGATTAAAAAAAAAACTTCTCACGAATAAGATAAAAATTTTGTCTCTGCTGTATATTCAACTGAGTGCAATTATGCCCTTAGTAAGAATATGTGTGTGTGCTTTGTTTAGCTTATGACTGTAAGGAAATGAGTGAAGAATTATAATAGACTGACAGTGTTTAAAATCTTTAATAATGTTAATCGAAATCCTACCGGTAATTATGAACACAATGATGACATACATGTAGCTCAGTGTTCACGTCTATACTAGCTGATATATTGCTACAGTTGTACATGTACATCCCCCCCCCCCCCTTCCACTTATTGTCTTATTTCCCTCGTTGTAAAGGTAACATATATATATTAATACTATATGTACTGAGATCTCTATTCATTCCATTCACAAACAACCTGAGATTATGATTTGATCTCATGATCAAGTTTTCATATTTTCAGTACATTTCTCTGCCATAATAAGTTTTGGGGTGGGGAGGGCGTAAAAAATATCATTTGTGCCCAGATCATAATTGTGCAATATAACATTAAAGACATAGACACGTTTTGAGCTGAAAATGTTCAAATTCTAGTTTTCCATTTTGTATGTTAAAAATTTTCACTTACGGTATTTCTTATGGTCAGCAAAAAACAGTTTATTGTGTTGTCAACACAAATCACAAAACGCAAATCACATACAGTTGAACATCGTTATCTCGAACACTGATATATCGAATATCATGGTTATATCAAACTGATTTTGAGGTCCCAGCTACCTATTTTTTAGTATTTTTGCCCTGGATATCTCGATATTCACGGATATCTCGAACTTTATTCTTGGTCCCATCGAGTTCGAGATAACGAGGTCCGACTGTAGTTTTTCCGTGAAGCAACCTTTACTAAACTTAAGTTTTATAAGGCACGGGCCTTGTTTACATACCAAAGAATTGTGATCGATGTATCTCTCTTGTAACTCAACAGCTGAGCTTCAAATTTTTGCTGACAACTAGAAATAACTTGACTAAGCATTTTAGACATTAAAAATGCAAATATGAAATTTAGTCCAAAACGTGTCCATGTCCCTTTAGATAAAAGGACAATATTCAGAACTTTGAAAGAATCTGCAAACGCAATGATTCTCCATGAACACCATCTTTGTACATGTAATGAAATTCTCATTTACCCGACAATTTTCAGTATGTCATTAATGGTGAACACCATATTGAGCAGATGTAGACAGTATATAGTCATGTAGTAGTTGCTAACTGTGTCACTAAACTATGGGTTTTAATTCAAAATGATATAAATCAAACATAACGTTACAAACTAATGCATTTTCCATACGAATTGTTGCATGTAGGAATGAAAATGATAATTACTAAAGAGAAAACAGTGTAATAATTACCTATAGACACTTCAATCTTTCCTTTGAGGCACCTCCGTGTAATTTGCGTGTATTTCCCTATAATACCTGATATAAAAATATTGATTTTATCATTAGATCATGCATCTATGTATAAATACGCTGTACCATATATACATTGTACATACACTGAAATTCATCGAAGATAAAGAAGACGAATAGGCAAATGCCAGTGTTTGAAACAACCGTACACCCGACCGCCCGAGACGCATAAATTTTGTCGCGGGCGAACACATTTCTTTGCAAAGACGCCCGACCGGACGGGTTAAAATTTCCGCTGAGAGAAATTAAATGTATTAAATCGGTAATGACATTGCAATGACATCGACATTTTTATGATTGGGATCGAAGATGTGAAATAATCATATTATCGCTTGAAGAAGATAAGATAATTAGCTTAGTATACCAACAAAATATATTGCTGGGCTAGTGGCTCTCTGGCAGTGCTAACAAATTTTACAAGTAGTTAGCCCTGCATGTCCAGCTAATTTTACAGCGAGTTTCAAACACTGCAAATGCATTATAAATTCTGAATACTGCAAACATTTCTACCCTGAACAGATTACAGCCATATTTTACACCCTGCACGAATGTGAAATTATACACGTTTCGTAAAGCAATAAAAAAAATCATACCTTTACCGTATCGTCATCAGAATCTAACTTGCCAAAATACAACTGTATTCCCCCTGGTCATTCCATATGATTATACTGTATGATGCTAATCACGTGATATTTTTTTTTACAATCGTCTTCAGACTCACCGGGTCCCGACCTCGTCTTCTTCACTAGTATTTGTCGACAGCTTATAACGAAGCTGAGTGATAATTTTTTTTTCTTCCCCATGTGTGATAGACCTTGTCTAAAGTATGTGGTACACGTATATTGCAATTTAGCTTGATCTAATTTGGTCTTAATAGGGTTGTACGGATGTGGGGACGTAGTCGCTGGTTTATGTTATTCAATCAGAACAGAAATGCATGCTACAAGGATCTTGAACGAGTGCTTAAATGTCATATGACATGTCTTGGCGAGGGAAATATTTGATTTATGCATGCCATAAGCACGAGAGTAAAATTCTATCTATCACACAACTGTATCGTTAAACGCATATTTTGATTTACTTTCTATTTCACAACCCGAGTTTTTCGCTTTGTGAATGTTAGCTCATCTAAACATTTTCCATACATTGCATTTTTTCCTCTGTTATACTAAAGATACATGTATTTACAATTTTACATGGAGTGTAACCTTAAAAAGATTTTCATTGTTACATCTTTTTTTTTTCTAAAATGATATGTTTGTATAGAGATGTGCCACATTAAACAATTTCATTGGGGAGAATATATAATATAGAAAAATAGCACACGTTTTGGATATATGTATTTTCGTATTTAAATTGAATAGTAACTGTATAATTATCATAGTAAAAACAAAAAGCACACACACACACCCAATGAAAAAAAAAATAAAAAGCAAAGAACAATCAATCCCCAAAAATATCTCTCATGAAAAACAAAGATACCCCCCCCCTCCAATAAAAAAAATACAAAAAAAAAGGTCCCCCCCCCCCAAAAAAAAAACCAACAACAAAAACAACAACACACTAACAAAATAAAAAAAAAACTAAAAAAAAATATTAAAGACCCCCCCCCCCACACACCACACAACTAAACAAGGATTTCCGACTTCCCCTGGCGTTAAAAAGCTACCCCCCCCGCCCCTAAGTAACGGTTGTACACGGTGATACATGTACCTGCAGTGACACGGGGCCTCGGAATTTGCGGTAACATGTCTAATGAAATGTACCATTAAAAATAACGAGCGATGAGTAACAGGGCAGGGGCTCATGTTGAAGAAGTCATCGGAATCCCCATAAGGTTCAAAATCCCAATGCAAAAAACTTAGTACTAGATGCATTGTGAAACAAAGAGCCAGACGAAGAGGTTGAAAAAGAGATTGATACATGTAGTAGATATATGTACCGGGGCACATGTCTAAATAAACACTTGGTAGCTGATAGGAATTAGGAAGGCGAGGGAATGGCGAAAATGTGTACATTCTTAGAATCTGACAAGGACTGTACATGTTTTGTACCTATCTCTTTCTAGTTTGAATCAATGACAGTCTCCGACAAGTGATTTGAAGGGTTCACCATTGTTTTTATTTACATGAAGGATTGCTTCGCAGAAAAAACAAAATGAGATGTGAGAAAGGCTAGAAACCGTTTAAATGAGTTCAGAATGATAATGTAATTTAAAAACAAAATCTGCTTTAAACGGAACG
>CAJDSM010035428.1:0-10366 GCA_903981925.1 Ostrea lurida | reverse complement strand
GATATATGTAAAAGGATTTCATAAGAAAATGACAAATTTTCTATAAATTTCACATGCATTAATATCGAGCACACCTTTGCCTAGGTCCCTTTTTTATACCAAAGTTGCAGTTGATACTGGTGTACAAAACATGGTCTGGGAGATGGGCAAGAGTGTGCTCTATATTTTATGAAGCAATAATGAATGAAAAGAACAGTGATCAATCTCACAACTCCTACCCGGGCATACAACATTAAGATGGGTAAATACAAGTATTGCAACGGAAACGCAGGCTCAATTTGTAAATTTTGGCCAAAACATGAGAAATTAGGAATGTTCATTAACTTTGTGACCTTCCTGTGAACTTTGAATACACCCTATGTTTAAACTGATGCTCTATTTTTTTCTGAGATAGATAAATATCTAGTTTAATGAATACTAGTAATTATCTACGAGTATATAGACTTCAATTCTCAAAATGGGGGCTATATAAGTTTAACTGCAGTAGAGCACCAATTTAAACAAATTGTACACTTTACAATTGTAGGAAATGAAAACATTCACGCCATTACATCCCAGTGCAAATACGAGCTGAAGATCATTTTGACTGACTACCAGCAACACACCAAGGTAGCCAAGTATTCCTCATTTTCTGTTGGAGACAAGGCATCAAAGTATGCTCTAAGCATAGCTGGGTATTCCGGTGATGCAGGTGGGTAATTTGTTCACCAAGTCGGAATATTGCTATTCTGGCATACACCCTCGATTAAATGATATACCACTATCACTGGGAGGGGACTTGATAATACCCAGCTATTCTGTTTAATATTATCCGCCACACGCACTTACATGTATCAAGCCTATTAGAACTTTTCAATTCATGGTCAAAGGCAAGGATACCATGGAACTCGTCACGTCAGCAACAGGCCTTAAATTCCTATGAACAGCGAACCAACTTTTCATTCAGCTAGGCTTCTTTAATTGAATTCGTAAATTTTGAACATCATGTGGCATCCCCTTGTTAATATGAGCAACACTTGTCAATTAAAGATTAAACAGAGCCGAATTTCAAATGTTACTTCAGGTGACGGGTTGGTGTTCGATCACAATGGCCACGCGTTCTCAACAGCTGACGCAGACTCAGATGGTGCGCAGTCGATCAACTGCGCACAGAAGCATAAAGGCGGGTGGTGGTACTCGAACTGCTTCAAGTCCAATTTGAATGGTGAATGGGGAAAGGCAGGTGAAACTGGTATTGTGTGGGGACCATTCAAGGATTGGCAGATGTATGCCCTCAAAGAGACGACCATGATGGTTCGGCCTGTAGATTGTGATTAAGAATTCCAAAACGTCTGAACTTTAATTCTAGAATTTTATAAATGAGCCCTGTACAATTTTAAAATATTTACATATTTCTAATAATTTTAATTGGGGGCTGTAATTATATATTACTTTTCAATACTCTATCTCTAAAATATTTAATTTACTGTTACAAGCAATTTGAATGCTGGAAAACAATTGAAAACAACATAAGTAGAATACCCCCACGCACGAGTTGCGAGAGGGGTATCTATTGTTTCTTTTTGACCCGTCTGCTCAGTTCAGTCCGTCAGTCAGTCCGTCAGTCACTGTTTTCTTGTCAGCGCAACTCCCCTGAAACGCTCAACAGAATTCGTGAAACTTTGTAGTTATGTAGAAAACATACCATGTAATGTGCATATATCGCAGGAAATTTGATTCAATTTTTTTTTTTTTCGGGGATTGTTGCCTCCTTTTGAAGCTTTTGTAGAAATTTGGCCACAGGTAAATTTTTTATTAATCTATTTGAAACAGTTCTTTTTTCCTTTTATTGTCAGCGCACTCCTCGAATATCCGCCATACTAATACGTAAATGTATGTGATAAGAGGCATACTTTGTAGATGCGTCATATACACAGAAAATTCTGATGGTCTAAGGCTTTTTGTTCGGGAATTAGCCCCTTTGAACTTAGAAATTTTAGCCACATTTAAACTATACTATTAAAACAGTTTGTCAGCGCGATCCTCTAAACCGCTGAACAGAATTATCGCTGAAACTTTGTAGTATGAAGAACATTACTGTTTTGTTAGATGCGCATATACCACAGGAAATATCCGATTCAATTTTTTTCGCAGGGAATATGCCCCTTTTGAAACTTAGAGATTTGCCAAATTAAAAATAACTATTGAAACAGTTTGTCAGCGCAAACTCCCTGAAACCGGCTCAACAGATTATCGTGAAAAACTTTCTTGTAGTGATGAAGAAATACTGTTAATGCGCATATACACAGGAAAGTTCTGATTCAATTTTTTCCGGGGAAATTATGCCCCTTTTGAACTTAGGAAATTTGGCCACATTTTAAATTTACTATTGAAACAGTTGTCAGCGCGACTTCCTCTGAAAACCGCTGACACAGATTATCGTGAAACTTTTGTACGTGATGAAAACATACTGTGTAGATGCGCATATACAGCAGGAAAATCCGATTCAATTTTTTTCGGGAATTATGCCCCTTTTGGAACTTTAGAGATTTGGCCACAATAAAATTATACTATTGAAACAGTTTGTCAAGCGCAAACTCCTCTGAAAAACCGCTCAACAGATTATCGGTGAAACTTTGTAGTAGACTGAAAAACATACTGTGAATGCGCATATTACACAGAAATTCTGATTCATTTTTTTTCGAGGATTTATGCCCCTGACCTAGTCACCAATTTAAACACGAAGAAAAAGGAATAAAAATTATGTGATGTTTAATGAAAAGATCTCGTTACCTTGATGTATAGAAAAAAATCCTACTATTAATTTAATAGTTAATCAATAGTGTATCCAGTATACCGATCATCTCATTATGATTTCTCTACTGATTGCCCAAAACTACATTCAAAGCAACCATGTGGGAGCGTGGGTATGTGAGGCTTGCTCACTTTGTTCTTTCATTTTGATAATCTAACTTGCTTCTTTGTGACGTCTCTAGAATGACGTCCACAATGCCATATGAGTGGTGTTTGTTTCTATCTTGTTGCTACGAAAAAATTCGTTCGATGCAAAAATTCTTATATCTTCGCCAAGTTTATTCATCAAATAATGTTAAATCATATTTCTGAATTAAAATTTATATAGGATTGAAGTAATTTGACCTAGGTTTACGATATAATCTAATCTTGGTGCAATAATAAGTTTACGCTTCATAATTCCGCGTAAACTGCACCAAGTTAGATTATATCGGGTTTAAATAACCTAGGTTCCAAAAAAAATTACAGCCTTTTCATCTTAATATTTATTTATATGTTACAAGTCAATTTGATTTTGGCTGAACAAGTTGAGCAACATCAGTTATTTGTATAATTAACTTGCAGTCGCACAACTCGACCGATTAATCTAACCTCGCTGTATATGATTCGGCATATTGGAATTGGAAAATACTTTTAAAAATTAATTTCTTTTGAATTGTATGACGTCATGTCTTTTGTGGGTTTTTTTACTGGGGTTTGTCAAGTCGCTACGAATTTCTGTAGCGTTTAGGTTTGTTTGAATGAGTAAGAGGCGACCGAATCACAAAATGCCCACGTGTTGTGGATATCATATCCTGTCATACAGCCGAAGGTAATGAGTAGGTTTCCGGAATCAGTCCGAATTCGCAAATGACCTAACTGTTCTTTATGACGTCCCTAAGAATGACAGTTCAATACATTTGAGCGGCGTTGTTTCTACTTTGTTGTACGGCCAAATTTCGTCCGCCTCATTGGAAAACCTTATCAGTTCGCAAGTCATCATCAAATAAGAGAATAAGAGTTTTTCTGAATTAAATTATAAGGAATGAAGCTAATTTTGACCATAGGTTATACTTAATCTTAACTTGGTGCAGTTACGCTTAAAATATACGTTCGGGATTAGCGTAATGCTGCATCAAGTTAAGATTTATTCGGTAAATATAACCAAGGTTCCAAAAGATTGGCTTCATTTCCTTAAATAATTAATTTAAAACTTGTTAACAAAGCAAATTTATGGCTGAAACAAGATGAGCAACATCAATTATTTTTGTACTAATCTAACTGATTCTTATGACGTTCCTAGAAGAAGCGATCCACAAGCAATTTGACGATGTTGTTTTCTCTCTTTGTTGCAATGGGAGCAAATCTATTTCGCTCATGGAAAATCCTTATTATTGCGCAATCATTCATCAAATAGACAGTTGATTGCAATTTCATGAGTTAAAATTAAAGGAGAATGAAGCGTAATTTTTGACTTAGTATATACTATATACATCTAACTCGGTGCAGTTTACAGCTAACATATAACGCTTCTGACAACTTTTCTGCTTCTATCCGGTTTTTCGAATCCATCGATAAATGGCAGACTATTTTGTCACTGTATCGCATCTGGAAAAAAAGTATGATGTGCAGTGGTGGAATCCAGGGATTGTTTCCGAAAAGGGCGGGGGGGGCGGGTCGTTGAAAAAGGAGTCAATAAGCTTAAAGGTCTGAGAGGAAGCCAAAGTGGGGGCCAGGGGCGAAGCCCCCGGAAGCTCTTGAGGTTTTATGAGCTTTTAAAGTTACTTTTATATAGTCTAGCTGAATAACTATTAGGCTGTGCCAATGAATATTGACTATCGAGTCTTTCGATACATGACGTTCGACTAAAAAATTAAGTCGAATAGTCAAGTAAAAGTTTAGCCATACTGCATAATTTACCTATATCGGTGTCCTCCATATCTTTAAAATTGCCAGAAAAAAATCTGCACTTTCCATCATCAGTTTCATCAAGCAATTTCGTTCATCTACGGGCTTTAGTTGTAAAAAACCGTTGAAAAGTCGTAGAAGAAGCGTACTGTCTCCATGAAAGTCGTGAAGAATCGTGTTAGAAGTTGACTATTGTAAGTGATGACAGTACTATGGTCGTAGTACAGTTCTTGATCTGTCACAGTCGACCACGATGTTAATGAAATCACCACGATTCCACTACATCATCCTTAATCACGAAGTCGTGGAGGAGCGAAAGTGAAAATCGTGGCCAGTGGACGGGGGATTAACCGACCTGCAGGACACAGCGGAAAAATATACATTCTAAAAAAAATAAATAAAAAACTCCGGGTGTTGAGCGATATATGTTTCTTCTTAAAAGAGGTTCTAGGGTGAGTTTGAAAGTGATGTGCAATTTTGGAAGTGTTGACTTTTTATATTCTATTTTGAAAGAGAATTGGGAAAGAGAATTGGGAAATTAAATAAAGAAAAAGAATTGGGTTTCCATAGCTTTGTTTTCTAAGCTAGCGAGTTGTTTAAACATGACCTTTTGCTACTTAAAAGTTACTCAAGATTTATTCATTAACCTCAATTGCCGTCTGTTGGTGTAAACCAAACACAATAAGGAGACAACAAATCAATCATTACATGGAAAAAGAACCATTAATAATGTCTTCTACCAGATACAGAATAAAAAAAAAATCAATACTTGTAAGGAAATAAATAATGACTTTCATGCAGCTTGATACACAGAAAAAACTCATGATATCGAATTTCTACGAGCCATGACGGCCAGGCATAATAGAGATATTATTTTATTGCGTGCACTTTTTAGACGAAAAATGGTTGAGACTATCTCAACTTTGGCCAAACTGGATCCTATACAAGACTCTTTATTCGCGTCCGACCTCCAATCTGTCATAAGATATTGCCGATTACAATCACCAACATTTGAAGCCCGTAACCATAGAATTTCCATTTGGGGTGCACCTCCAAAAAAAGGCCCCAAAAGGGCAAAAAGGGGACGCGTCTTGGGCACCTTTAGCCTCCTTAGGGCTAGTCGTAGGGCTAGCCTTGGTAGGGGGTCGAGGGGCGAAGCCCCCGTGAAGCTGAGATATTTTAGCATTTTCGATGGGGTCTAGAGACCCCACAGTTGGTCCAGACACGGCCTAAGTTATGGGGTCCAGGGGCGAAGACCGGAGGCTGACGAGGTTCTCAATTTTCATGGGGTCTGGAGACTCACAGGTGGTCACAGAACGAGCCTAATTAGGGTTCCAGGGGCGAAGCCCCTGAGCTGAAAGTCTTTGGCATTTTCATTTGAAATGGGGTGCATATGCCAACCCCCCCCCCCCCCCCCCCCCCCCCCACCCCCCCCAGGTTCGAAGCCTCTCGGAACACCAACTGTCTTGAAAGAAGATTTTTAAGAATCTCTCCTATATACAAGTAAACCTTATGTAAAATTCTTCGTTCTCCCTATTGTGGCCTTCATCCCTAACCCCAGGGACCACATTTGAAGCAAAACTGGAATTCTTCACCTATATTATGATGCTTCATATGTTTATTGACCAAAACTACACTTGCAGATCTTGAGAAAGAAGATTTTAAAAGAATATTTCCCAATATAAGCCAGATATCAAACTTTGGCCCCCATTATTTGCCTCCCTATAACCCGGTGGTCCATGAATTCTGATCCACAAACTTGAATTTTACTCCATATAGGAAGCTTTCAGGATAAATTATAACCATCCTTCTTATATTTTCTCCTTTTATTCTGAAGTTCCTCTTCCTTGCGATTGAACCACCTGTTTCCATATACATCACTGACCAATATAAAGCAGTACTATGCTTACAACCTTACGTGTGCCCTTCATCGTTACGCCTGGGGATTCATATTTTTCACTTATATGCAGCGAAGCTACTTTTTCGTCCAGTAGTTCTTGAGAAGACAGTTTTAAGATTTTCCCTATATATCACATGTAAGAACTTGATCCCAGTTGCTAGTAACACACTCACCTCAGGAGCTGTGCGCACTTATTATTCTTTTGTATACACATGCAATACTTTATTCTCCCGCTGAGCGTAACTCTATGTCTAGTACTACTATATCGTCATACTGATTAATGTCTAGCTTTCCTGGCGGAAAGCCAGTGTTCTTATTATATTTTTGAGCACTATACTAAGTTACCTCTCTCTCTCCCGTAGTGAGTCGATGTCGAGCACTCATTGCTTAAGAGCTCACTGCGCCCTATTGTCCCCATCATACACCTGATCGATGATTGAATAACACTTGGAATCTCCACTATATCACAAAGCTGTCTTCGCATGATAAATTTCAGCTTTTCTGGCCCAGTGGTTTCTTGAGAAGATTTTTAAATATGAGCACTTTTTGTGATAAATTATCTCCCCCTTTTGAAGGGGGCGTGTACGCTATCTATCACACTCACACACTATCACACTCCTCTTCTGTGCAGCAATAATGATTGCTCAATATATTAAAGTCGACATTTTGTGCCTTCAGATGGCCCATGAGTCTCATGTGAATCAAAATAGTGAAAACTGAAAATGTGAAAAGTTACGGACAGACGGACTAGACTGGACAGACAGTCACGCGGACAAACAGGCGATCAAGAAAAGCTCACTGAAACTTTAGAGTTCACTGAGCTAGTTATAAATGTGACTATACCGATTGTACGGAGTAGCAGCTATTACTCGTGAAACATCTGTTTAAACAAACTTACACTCTCGGAATAAAGATTCGAATGTTCTTGTTCTACTAAAAGCTTATCGAATCACATCACGGACCAAAGAAATCACTCATTTACAATGTCCCTGAGATAACATTATATTACAAAAATGATTTAAGTTTTTGGGTCCACCCAACAAAAGTGGAAGGGGCCACACCACCCCCACCCCTCTCTAAATCCGCCTTGTGGTGTTGTATTTACAAAAGAGTTGTGAAACACTGGCAGCTTTGATTTTCGTGTCGTGGAGCCTCTCAATGGTCTTGTACATATTTATGGCCAGCCATTATGTCGACAAGTTGCAGATTATGTACTATAATCCATTCGATATTCCCTCATCATATACTTGTCAGTGAAAGGTAGTAGGCCTCGTCTGCTGTCTTATGCATGATGAAGATCTAAGTCAAACAGCACGTTTAGATGCACACACAGTGTATTTTAATGCAGGTTACATGATAAAAAATCAGTATTTGAAATATAAAAAGTAAAGCGTACAACATAAGCGCAAATCAATTTGCTCACAAACCATCAGTCTTTGCTTAAGCATAAATGTTAATATATATTATTGATATGCGATTTTGAACCATTCTGTTTAATATTAAGATTTAAAAACTTGTATAAAATGTTTCCCCCTTCCCCCTCCTCTCCAGTACCCTGTCTGTAGAGAGTTTATATAAAAAGGAACAACGGAACCCATTTCAGCGTTTATCTAGAATTTCACGAAGTATGAATTCTCCCTATATTCCGGCTGCTGCATATGTTGCTTCTGAATGCTAATCTTGATCTGAAGCATGCTTCTATTTTCACCAATGTAGTACTGTCCACATCCGTCGTTATGCAGTAGATCACGCTTTCTGTAGTACTGTCCACATCCTCCGTTATGCAGTAGATCACGCTTTCTGAGGTTCAGAGGCACAGGACATGTTCAGTTTGAAATCCTGGCCTTCAAATTCGAAGACACTTCCTTTTTTATTTAGGGCACGTTCTATAAAGGCGATTTGGACATTTTTGGACAAAATGCGTGTTGTTTTGTAAGGAGTAGGACTTGTTTAATATACGGTGGAGGGTTTTTGAGTTGCTTTTTACTGTTAATAAATTGGAATTTTTAATGAGCTTTCAAATTAGACATTTCATTGTCTGTTTTACGAATTTTATTTAGATGTTCAACAAACAGCGTAATGTTCCTCTCTGAGGAGTTATGAGAAATCACAACAAGGAAAACTTCTTGTCATGAGGTTTCCGTACTAGAAAGGTGGGTTAAATGACCAAAAAAAAAAAAAAATACGGTCAACATTTTGAGCTTTTTCAATATCTCTTTAGGGTATCCTTTATGGAGGAGGCATCTTTTTGGGATTTTTTTGGGGGGGCGGGGGGCTTTTTGTTTTGTTTTTTGGTTTTTTTTTTTGTTTTTTTTTGTTTTTTTGTATTTTGGTTTGTGTTTTTTTTTTTTCATGTTCTGTTTTTTTTTTGGTTTTTTTATTTGGGGGGGGGGGGGGGGGGGTTAAAATAGTTTTTGGTGTGTGTATATTTTTTGTTTTGTTTTGTTTTTTTTTTTTGTTTTGTGTGTGTTTTAATGGTGTTTTTTTTGGTTTGCTGTTTTTTTTCCCCGTTGGTTTTTTGTTTTTTTTTATTTATATTTTTTATTTTTGGGTTTCCCTGTATTTTTTTGTTTCGTTTCTGCTTTGTTGTTTTTTTGTTGTGTTTTGTTTTGGTTGTTTTTTCCTTAAATGTTTTTGTGTTGTGTGTGTGGTTTTTTTGTTGTTTGTTTTTTTGTTGTTTTTTGGTTTTTGTCCTTTTTTATTGCAGTTTTTTGTGTTTTTCGGGTTTTTTAAGGTTTTTTGGGGTGGGTGGGTGGGGTGAGGTGGGGTGTTCTTGGCGTTTTTTTTTTGGGGGGGGGGGGGTTTCATTTTGAGTTTTTTTGTTTTGTTTGTTTCAAGGTCGTATTCCATATGAACGCCAATATGACCTGTGCCTTGAAATGTGCTTTACTACTTAACAAAGGATTGTAGACAGAACTACATTGGTTGAAAATGGAAGCATACCTCGGATCAAGTAAATATTTCAAAAAACACAGCAGCCGGAACATAGGAAGATCAACTTACCGGAAGTGAAAATTTTCGATAAATTCTGGAAAGGATAATCTTTCGTTTGTCCCTTCCTATAAACTTTGCGCGAACGTTTTGTACTGTGTAGGAGAGAATTTAAAAAAAAAAAAAAACTGATTTCCAAAAGATAAGTAGGACGTTGCTGCAAACCGTAAATTTGCGAATATTATATTAAACGACGGATTTCCTTTATTGCGAAACCGATGACTACTTTTCTTGCTTTGTCGTTGGTGAATGAAGCCTTTGGCAGAATCTTTAAGACTGAATCGTCTCTGGTGCTGGCATCTGCTTTCACCTTTGGCCTCAGGGATGTCCCAGAGTGGGCTTGAATACCAATTCGAGCACGAAGTTTTGACAGTAAACCGCCAGAGCCTTTAAATAAAAATACCGTAATATTGTACTAAATGCTTGAAGACCTACATGTACGTATCAGATTTGACACATATATATACGAAAGAGATTAACATCAAGCTCATGACATCGTCGCTCCCAATTTAAAGGGAAACAGATCAGGTCGATGATAGAAGGGGGGCTGGTTGACGATGATAGGAGAAGGGGGGGGGGGGGGGCTGGTTTTAATCAGACTGCAGACTTGACACATATATATACGAAACAGACCTATATAACACCAAGCTCATGACATCGTCGCCCCCGATTTAAAGGGATTGTACATAGTATATCATTCATTTTGGTGAATTTTTTTCTCTCACCTAGATCATCTCCAAAGTTATTTCATTCGAATAATGCCAATGCGCCACATCGCTCACCTGAGCACTGCTT
>CAJDSM010035419.1:0-12299 GCA_903981925.1 Ostrea lurida | reverse complement strand
CGCTCTCTCAGTAGATGACGTTTTGGCACACGTGCGGGACCTCCTCTACTATTTACTGTGACTCTCGCTCCCCGCTCCTACTATACCTGCCGCACTGGTACGACATACGCCGCATTGGGCGCAGTTCCGTTATGTCTTATTGCATATATCAAAAAATCAAATATAAAATGCTAAATTATACATCAACATAACTACATATGTATTTTAACATGAACGACCTGTACTTTGTATATCCTTGTACAGTTCCCATTGCGAATCGTTAGCTTGCCTCGGCGCCACCCACTCAGGGTACGCTGATAACACACGCTTCGAACCAGAAAACTACTGGCGACGCTTTCAACAACTCGATAAAACAACCGCCCTTTTGACATCTCTCTTTAAAACGTACCAACTATCTACTGCTCCCAATTATTCATTATAAACAGTAATTACAAATTAACGTTCTGAATTGATCTGTTTAACAATTTTATCATCTTGCAGAGAAATATTAGAACCTTCAAACGTTTTGCCAAGATGCTAACAGGAATACATATGATCATAACGTTCAAAAATTACGAGAGAGAACCACGAACTTGGTTTGTTATGAATTATTTGTCTGTGAATTTAATTGCCATTATGGGTTATAATTTGACTGTGAATTAATTGCCGTTATGGGTTAATTTGACTGTGAATTAATTGCCGTTATGGGTTAATTGTCTGTGAATTTAATTGCCGTTATGGGTAATATTGACTGTGAATTAATTGCCGTTATGGGTTAATTTGACTGTGAATTATTGCTGCCGTTAATGGGTTAATTGACTGTGAATTAATTGCCGCTTATGGGTTTAATTGTCTGTGAATTAATTCCGTTTGGGTTAATTTGACTGTGAATAATTGCCCGTTATGGGTTAATTTGGAACTGTGAATTAATTGCCTGGATATTTGGTAGATGGGACTGGTGAATTTAATTGCCGTTATGGGTTAATGAGCGTGAATTAATTGCCCCTGTCATTTGGGGTTAATTTGTTCTGTGAATATTGCGCGTTTATGGTATTAATTGACTGTGAATTAATTGCCGTATGGGTTAATTTGACGTGAATAATTGCCGTTATGGGTTAATTTGACTGTTGAATTAATTGCCGTTATTGGGTTATTTGTCTGTGAATTAATCTGCCGTTTGGGTTAATTTGACTGTGAATTAATTGCCGTTATGGGTTAATTTGAGCTGTGAATTAATGTGCGGCGGTTAGGGGTGTGGGTGGTGTAAGATTTGAGCTGTGGATTTTGCCTATGGCCGGTTTAATGTTAATTTGACTGTGAATTAATTGCCGTTATCTATCTGTAAACTGGTCTCCTATTGTACCCTGAATGAGGTCACCGGGGGCCTCTCTTTCGCTTGGTACACACACATTGACAGAGGTACAAGATTCTTGACAACTGTCCATTATCTTGTAGGGGAGGTTAATTTTCTTATCGTCTTGTTTTGTGACATTCATTAAAATATGTCAAAACAATGAGATGGCAATTAATCCATTTCCGTTCGGTTCATTAATTCTTGCGTATAATGTTTCGATCTTATTGAGCACAGTTATACCTCATGCTGAGTCAAAGCCAAACATTTTTTTACACGGGTGAAATTACATGTCTAGCTGGAAAATTGTGTTAATATATTTTTGACATCAAAAACAAACTCGATAGTGCCACTTCACATTGAATGCCATTGAAAACAATGGCTCAGAAGAAGATACCATTATTAATTTGTCCCACGATGTTTTGACACCAGCAACATATTTCCCCCATATTGCAATCGGTAGTGCATATCCAATACATCAATGAGGCGTTTCAATGAAGGTCTGAAAGTAACCACTCTCAGGTAGTGGTGTCCTATTTATTACCTGCTATTTCATGGACTGCAATTGATTAATATCATTAACAAGCTCTATGAAGCATTCGTCAAGAAAAAATATAAATATTGATATATAATCCAGAATGGGTATCTATTCAAAGAAAAACCCATCAGTAAAACCATTGATCTGATTTCTCTGAAAAGAAGAAATAACAAACTCTACATTTTTGTAAATTTAATATTCTCTCTTGTATAAAAATAACACAACCTCATCATCCTGTATTCGTTTGAATTTTAAAACACAGCCATATCGCTTGTATTCGTTAAAGACAAACCCGAAGTATTAGAACATGTAAATGATACTTTGCGTAATTAATAAGCAGTACTAATCAAGTGAAAAATTGTTCGTTGAAAAAGATAAAATGTGTGTATGAACAAGTAAGGACCAACAAATTATAAAGGCATTTTCAATGGCGTGTCTCCTTGAGCCTAACAGCAACTCCAACTTTTGTCATGGACAGATGATATTAAGATAGAGACATGATGGCATTTTCACAGAAAATGCATTATGTAATAAAACAATTACAATTCCACAGAAAAGTTAAAGGTCTGTTCAACATATCATTTATATAATTAAAGTTTTCATTAAATTCATCAAAATATAAAATACAAGACAAAAAAGTCCACATATCGCTTTGGTAATTCATCTTCTTGCCAATTATCTTGCACAAAATCTTAAAAATTCAAATTAAAATGGTAGACAAAACATATTAGGGGCAATTAGTTGCCACCTAATACACAATAAAGAGTTAAAGGTAGCGTGACCAGGCCTGGTTAACCAGATTTAGTGACATTTTTAATCCCTGTCAAAGAACGACCCTGCTATCGAAGAACAAAGGAACTCAGAATTATTTAGTCCTTTAACTGCGCGAATCATGCATTATATGTACACCCACAGAATATTGTAATCTTTGGTCACCGTAGGGCTCTTAGTCATATGTTTAGGTGGTCTCTTTTTAGTCATCAAATGCCAACTACTGGCATACATTCTTTTAAAACATTTTATACAAGATTGACACGACAGTCAACACAATTAAAACTGGTGAATATATATAACAAGAGTGATGTGTTTCACGCAAAGCGTACCGAAAATAAAGTATAAACACGGTGATTGTACCGAAAATAAAGTGTAAACACGGTGATTGTACTGAAAAAAAGTATAAACACGGTATTTGTACAGAAAAAAAGTATAAACACGGGTTGATTTGTACCGAAAAAAAAGTATTTAACACGGTGTTTGTACAGAAAAAAGTATAAACGACGTTGATTGTACCGAGAAAAAAGTAAGATTTAACACGGTGTTTGTTACAATGAAGAAAAAAGTATAAACACGGTGATTGTACCGAAAAAAGTATAAGCACGGGTGATTTAGGCAATCTTCAGTGTATCGAGAAAAAAAGTATAAACACAGTGATTGAGGCGATCTTACGAAATAATCAATTTATCTACAAAATATTTATCACAGACATAAAGAATATTAAGGGTGCCGTTAAACTTGGAATGAACAAGACAAAAACAAACACAAAGCAAACAAAGATTATTTAACAAGTTACGAAACAACAAACGTAAAAATAAAATAAAAAACACAAAACACACAATTCACGGTCGGAGAGATCAGTTCTGCATTACACCCTTGCGTTAAGCAATGGTATTCATGAAATTTTTAGTATCATTAGTTATTAAAACGCTGAAAGACGTCGATTTGCATCACGTTACACATCCATCAGCACTCCTTTCCATCCAACACTTGGTCGTTCAGTGCAGCTACAAGCGCCAAAAAAAAAAAAAAAAAAAACTAGAATCAGACGACCAGCAATCAATACAGTGCTTGCTTAATGCCATCCATCTTTGGTAATGAGAACAATATTTGGCAACATGCATGTTTCAGGATTTAACATGTCAATTTTTGGCCACTTCAACGTATAAAACTACTTCTGACTTTCTTCTACCAAACCATTGACATCTACATCTCTGTGTTCTTTCTCTTTTACGTAATCCTGATAGAGGTACTTGATTATTTCAGATGTTATGACGTCATTAGCATTGTTACTGAACACACGCAGAACGTAACATCCGTCCTGACGTAAGTAATTGTCAACGAATCGACGAGCGAGCTTTTTATCTCTTTCGCCTCCTACTTTTCCTGATTTGTACAGTTTGTTGAGAAGAAGGTACTTTCGGATGTATGATTTTCGGTGCTGCGGAAACATGAATGCATAAGCACTAACAACTAAACTAAAAGCGCTGAGGAAGGCGAGAAATACGTGCCAAAACCAAAGGAATATGAATATTTTCTCATTGAAGAGATTGATTGGCAAAACGCATTGAACTGTCCATCTCTGCAAGTTCGTCATTTGGCGGATCTCAAAGTCGCATAAAGTCACGCGCGGAAATCTCGGCGAATACGCCCAGTCCTCGCCGTTGTATAGCGAAGTGAGAACCTCGATTCCATAGACACTATAGTCCGTGCCGAGGAAAGCGTTCAGTATGTAGAGCTGTGATATAGCATTCACAAGGTACAGTAACTTTATGAATAGAACGCACGTGACCAAATAGTTCCCAAAATGGCGACCACAGAAGCAACAAGCAACCTTACTGGCGCGTTCTCGTAATCGAACGCACATCCCGGCGCGGTATGGCTGTATGCCACTCAGCCATTGGTCAATGTACTTCACGATATGATTGAGCTTTTTCTCCCTGTCTTCTGGAGATATGTATTGGGTTTCCTTTGCGAGATTTCCGAGTTTATCCATGCTGATTCCACTAGAGGCCGAGAGTACTTTCCACACCATCCGAGGCATCTTGAAGAGGAGAGCGAGGATAAGTAAGATGATGGGAACCCATTGATAATACGTCAGCTCCTTCTGCCGGCGATGATCAATATTTACCGGGATTTGGTTTTGAAAAGGTATGTAGTATGTATTACTGACCCAGCATACAAAGTTGGTGTAGTCCACGCGGTTTTCTGTGAAGTCCGCCGGACACCAACACTCTATTGGGTCACCCACGTACTGGTTTGTGCTCACTATGACTGTAAATATTATCAAAAGTATCACCGTATAGTAATGATTGAGTCTGTCGATGAAATCATCATCATAGATTGTGCGAAGTCCCACTTGTGACTGAACTGTTCCTAGGACATGATCCAGCCTGAAACAGAAAATCAAAAACATTGGTGTATTTCTTTTTTTTTCTTCTCTCTCTCTCTCTATGTATATATATATTGGAATATAGATATCTATATTCTTATTCAGTATATGCGATATATTATTATCTTAGTCTTTATAAAAATTAGCATTGCACTTATTGGGAAATCATGCAGAAAGTGTGTTCTCACAGACACACAGATGTTAAGCATTAAATGTTTGTACGCAAAGTTTTACTTGCAAATATACAAAAATTCAAATATGTAATCACTCAAAATCTAATTAGATTTAAAGAAAAATAAGAGCATGCAAGCCTTTATTATCTATTATTCAAAAGCCGTGTACTTCTGGAGAAAATATCAGTGTCTAATTGAAAAGCTGAAGCATCTGTAAGCATTTAAACCAAATTAAACCCTGACGCATTTTGTCTTCTATCCCAATACTCCGGGTCCTTGATCCAAACTTTGAATATACTTGCTTTATGTATAACTACAAAATTTAAGTGCAAGGAGAATATGAAAGCCTCTCCGACAGCCTTCTATTGAGCTACACGAAAGCCATTCACTGTCATTATGCTAAGAATTATCATCTTGCTTGTTTTCTCTTGCTGTGAGAGCGCCGATGATTCTAAACTAGTAATTGTAAATAAATTCTTGTATCATATTTTAAATGCTGAATGACGTCATAGGGCGTTTATGGCATGTATTCGCAGAAAGTGTTAAAAAGAAATTGCAAACAAATTTCACCTGATGAAAATGATGATATAATGATAAAAAATAAATCACGAAAGCTTGAATGTGTTGCACTATATGTACTATAAAGGCATCGCCTGTTTGTTAAATGTTTTAAATGTTGTTAGCAGAAAAACAAAAATGGAAAAAAGAAGATGACACTCTAGTTTCAAAAAGCTCACAGAGCATCAATGTATGATATACACTGGTCTACAAAAATGGCAACACCAGAAGAAGAAATACGACAAAATAAAAGAGATTCTAGAAAGTAATAAATAAAAACGGTATGTGTTCCAGTTTGCCATACTTCGGTTGGTTGGGGTCTTGAGGGTCGGGTGGCGGCGGAGGTGGAGGCGGGTCCGGCGGAGGCGGGGGCTTCCGGCCGATAAACTTATCCAAAACTGTAGCCGCAGTGGACATTCTATGCTTGGTGTACCAACATAAAAATTCACAAGATGGATTGTACCACAAATGAGTCTAGACCTTCCTAGTAGAAAATTGTTCACAAGATTAAAGATTGACAAGCATAGTGTGATGTATAGAAGACATGGAAAAAAATATATAAATGTATTCTTCTTTTTCGCTAAACATTTTTTCTGCAGTTAAAAATATTATCAATAGTTTGTACACTCGACGATAATTCGAAACTAAAAGAGTAAAACACTGCCTACCTGTGAAACGTTATGAACCTTAAGTAGCAAAATCACCCTGTATTGAATAGGACATTAAGGTAAGTCAGCGGATAATCCACACTAACAACAAGATCCCCGCTACTCTGGTGTATTATTCTTGGGGCTTTGGGACAAAAAATGTCGTGTAAAAGACATCCTGTGCGGTTAACACCACCAAGTCGAGAACGACTTCCAAAATGGTAGTCGGAAAACTGATAAAGCCTGGAATACGTTGTTCTGACATTGATGTGCGGCACAAAAGATTTGACAGGCGAAGAAGATGAATTTGACAAAACTACAGCATTGAATGAGATAAAGATCGTTGTTTGATTATCTAATAAGGTCTAAATAATCAGCGATTGATATAAGACAAATCTCTATAGCACTCTATGCATCGCCACAACCCTGTTACTGAAAGATCGCTATCTCAAGTATCCATATTGAGAGAGTATTTTCCAGCCGGTTATCGATTGGTGCCTTCCCATACAACCAGAAGCAAAGATGACAAAATAAGTTTACTGTTATCAGCACGACTGTGAGACCCTCATACATGTCAAAATACTACAATAAACTTGGTGACACACCGTCACAATTTACTCAGCGAAAAGAAACCTTGATAACACAGACAACTGGGTATTTCCTCAGGGAATAAAGCAATATATAAAAGGAATGTTTTGTTTTATCAGAAAACAGCCATCATAGAAGACAACGAAAAAGTCACACATGAAGATGCTATTCATATTCCAATGCTGCTATTCATATCCCAATGTTTACATGGCGGGATGCCCATGATATGTTTATGTTCATGATTATCTTTGTGTCCAAAGAGATTTAGTATGTGAAGTTTCCTGCCCCCCCCCCCAATAAATAAATAGAAATCGAAAAACAGCTGGCTTTAGGTTAAAAAGTGATGATAACGAACCGTGATCAATATCCTAAATACCATATAACATACAAAATTAAGAGAAGGCCCAGATAAGGGCAAGACAGACCCCTGAACNGAGTAAGCATCCCTTGTCAACCTGTTACACCCACCGTGTGGCGCATAACAACGATATCTTACAGGCTGTTTTCTTTCTTGCCAATGCCTACCACAAAATGAAACCTCGTTTTCAATGTTCTATTTGGAAGAAAGTTCATTAAAATTTCATCGACAATGAATAAAACACGATCTACCGACTGAACGAGGTTCTCGGTCTTCTGTACTTCTTTAAAAGTATGATGTGTGTACATGTACATGGTTTGTAAATACAACATGTTGTATATTGTGTGGTTATATGGATCCATAGTAATAGTATGGTATACAGAAATTCGCTTAAATGTGAAGTATTTTATCCTCTTTTTTCTTAAATCATAGACTTTAAACTTGAAGCACACAATGGAACAAATCGATATACATGTATTGCAAGAAAATAAAGCTGTACTGTACGTTCTTTTCTAAAGAGCTGTAACTCTCAAAGTAAACAAATTGGGTACACTAGAGGTCATTATAAAAACTTGCTACATTTTCCTATATATTTTGTGCGCATGATCCATTTGATGCAGTCTATCATATTCATTGATATAAGGATTGTGATGCATTTCAGCATCATGAAATAAAGTTATTTCTCAAATCTTATACATGTATAAGGAATACATGTCCAGTTTGTGCTATATCATGGGAGAAGTGAACAATGGTGATGTAAACAATGAAAGTATGGACGTAATTTTTACACAATCAACCCCGCCGATTGTACTTATTACCCCTATGCTTTCATTGTTTGTATAACACCGCAATACAAATAACCTAGGAATTTATTCCGCAAAGAATACATGTATCTAAAACAATTTTTCACCACTTTTCCCTCCAAGACATCACACAATTAGTAGAACCCCTTTTGGACTAAAATCTCAGAACTTCATTTGTACGAGTCCATGTTGGGTTGCCGGTCAATTCGAATTCCGTTGACTTTTTTGTATGTAGTTATGCTTACAATACTGTGGTGTTCGATCATCTTGCTATCTTAAAAACATTTTTTAAGTATTTATATGAAAAAAAAGATATACACTTCGATACAATATAAGTTTCTGAGTGTTAAAAATCAATTATAATACAATATTTAAGAACTCTTTAAGCAGCCATATTTAACTGAACTCGAATTATATGGGAGTAGATAACACTGGCATTTTTAAAACCAAAAAAATGCACGTGGAACTTCATGTATAATTCGAACTGACTGGTAAACTACTATCACTTGAACTTAATGGAAGCTGTTTTCAGTTTAAATGGGGTTGTAATTAATATTTGGATGTCTTGACACAATTGTGTAAGAAATCTTTGACGCAAAATCTTGAGGCGATGATGTAAAAATACTGATATATTGCACCTGCGTCGTACGCAGAAATAGTTGCAACGTAAATCAAAGGTTTTCCTAATAATAAGTGGATCTGTAGTTCTTCGGTCTATTTCAAGTTTCCCTCAGAGGGCTACAGTTACAGGAAGCAGACGACATACACAGTGTTCTTAAACATGTATACTGCCATTACGTAATCAAAAGATGAAAGGCGCGGTGTAGTTTTGTTGAACCTAAATAAATTTTCAAAAGTAATGATTAGTTGCAAATATTAAAGTTATCGTACTTGTATTATCTACTTCGAAGAAAAGAAAGAAAAAAAGAAGAAAACAATAAAATTGCAATTTTAAAAATGTGAAGCCTTAAAGCTTAGAACAGTATTTATTCATTCTTCAGAATTTTCTGTTTGTTTCGGGTTTCAAACTTTCAAAAAACATTCGCTCACAGAATTCATTTATGTCGGCCAAATGCTAGCAGCTAGCTGTTAGCTTGAATATTCGTTGCCTGCCAGGATATCATTCAATTCTTTGCTTCTACGCATTTTTCTATGTTAATTTAGAAAAGTTCTCTTCAGATTCTCTCTTATATGCAAATATGATACAATATCATGGCGTATGCATATTGATTTATCATGCAAGGAAGTTTTTACTTTCTGACTTCTGAAATGGATCACGCACGCATTTGGTAATTACAATAAGATTTTTTTTTCTCAATACATTTTCAAAACCTCAAAACAATGCTTTTATATGTTCTTGTGGAATGAGACTAATCGTTTTAACTTTCAAACCCTGAAGGGTGCCAAAACTTAACGTAGCACTTTTAATATTGTTCAAGTCATGCAATGCTTCATTGTTTTGTTAAGTAATTTGAAAACCACGTGACCTATTTCTACAGGGGATTTATATATATTTAAACTTGACTTTCTTAAGATCCCTGATTTCTTTAGTTAAACGGTTTTCAAAATACTTACGAAACAGCACGGAATTTAGGTTTATTTCTTTCAGTTTCGATTTTAGAATGAAATTAACGCAATAATCAAAACCAAAGTTCATTTCCCCCCCTTCTTCATCATCTCTTTAAATAGTCTTTCAGGTTAACTTTTGTCGTGGATTTGAATTTTCTTATGTCATTAACAAACATTCTTTTCTACATCGTTCTATCTCTATAGAATGCAAATATTCAACAGCACATGTCGTTTCCAATTCACTTGTTAATCTGAGAATGGCGAGTTAAAAAATAATGGTCTAAGAAAAGTTTTCAAATAAGGGCTGGAAAAATACTCCTAAGCAGTTACGAGTATAAACGGAAAAGAAAATCCTTCAACGTATACCTTTTATGAATTCTTTATTTACATAACTGTACAAATAAATCATTTGTATGAAAAATGCATACATTTACATTAGGTCAGTCTTTATATAAGTAAACAAAACCCCTCTTCAATAGAGAAAGAGAGAATAGAGAGAGAGAGAGAGAGAAGAGAGAGAGAGAGAGAGAGAGAGTTAATGAAAGTCGTATATGAATGTTATACATAAAACGATAGTTAAACGGTTTCACGTTTTATGCACATTGAAAACATTACGTTGGAAGATAAAAAAGAAAATCAACCCGGCAAGATGGTGCTAATTGTAAAAATGATCTTGGCTCTTGCTTGAGTGCTTCTTTGGGATTCTGGAGAACTGTTCTATAGGTAGCAGAGAATGTGCGACAGCTGCTCAGGAGAGAGAATGCCGGTGAAACATCGCCATTGTACGACTGTTTTACAGCCAAACCTTGATCGGACTTAACTAACCAAGCACTTCAACCGCCACAACCACAACAGACACTGATATAACAGAGACGCCACATCACGCGTGATTTCACGGACAGACATACCATTGTTTATACCCAATCATACAATTTTCCGCGCATGCATCGGAATTTGCATTTGTACATGTGCAATAACGCTGGTTCAATTTATAGTTAATACGATAATCTTTATTTTTAAAGTCGGAGTTAATATTAATGAACACTAGCTATATACTAGCTATTTAGCGACTTGCACGGTTGGCATTAAGGGGTNTAATCTTTATTTTTAAAGTCGGAGTTAATATCAATGAACACTAGCTATGTACTAGCTATTTAGCGACTGGCACGGTTGGCATTAAGGGGGTCATTATGTGGGAGGAAACACCTACGTGTTCGAGCGGGTGATTGATTGATTGTTTGTTTTTCGTCCCGTTGAGAATATTTCACTCATATGGAGACGTCACCATTGCCGGTGAAAGACTAAAAGATTAGAACTATGCGTTTTAGAAGTGAGGGTTCTTTTGCGTACCACACATGCTGCGACACGGGACCTCCGTTTTTAAGGTCATATCCGAAAGACCCGGGATTCTCACTTCAATATGCCGAGCTCTTGGCGAAGGAGCAATCACTACCTAGTTCCACGTCTTAGGTTTGACGCGGGCGGGTGTTGAGCACGGGGCTCGAACGAACGACTNACCTATTTTAACGTCTTAGGTTTGACGCGATCGGGTGATGAGCACGGGGTTCAAACGCACGACTTCCCGATCACGAGACGAGAGCTCTACCAACTGAGCTACCGCGAGCGGGTGACCACCATACCCTTTCACATACAACCACTGTCGATCACGGGGATANGGCGAGAGATCTACCAATTGAGCCACCGCGAGCGGGTGACCATCCTACCCTTTCACATACAACCACTGCCGATCACGGGGATCGAACTCGGGTCGCAACGACGAAAAGCAAGTATCTAAAACAATACACCAAGATATAATGGAGTTTCTTCTGTGTGGATTATGAAAGCTACTGTTGTCGTCTGCAATGAGCGAGGCAATGAGTGGTCATTGCATCTTCTGGCGAGTCTCTGCTGTACTTCAGTCGAGTATGACAGGATTTACGAAAAAAAATCAAATTCACCATACATATTCAAACTGCTGAAACATGTNTGGTCATTGCATCTTCTGGCGAGTCTCTGCTATACTTCAGTCGAGTATGACATGAGTTACGAAAAGAAATTCAAATGCATCATACATATTCAAACTGTTGAAATATCCATGCATATTTTTCAATAATAGAATATACCGGTCGTGGCTTAGTGGTTGGAGCTACGCAAAGGGGAAATCGTGAGTTTGAGCCCCGCTCGTGCCATGTCCGNATTTTTCAATAATAGAATATACCGGTCGTGGTTTAGTGGTTGGAGCTACGCAACGAGGAAGTCGTGAGTTTGAGCCCCGCTCGTACCATGTCCCTGTGTCAAACCTTAGACGTGGAAATAGGTAGTGATTGCTCCTTCGCCAAACGCTCGGCATTTAGAAGCGAGAATCACGGGACTTTTGGATATGAGGTAGTGATTTGCATCCTTCGCAAACGCTCCGGCATTTAGAAGCGAGGGAATCACGGGACTTTTGGATATGAGCGGTCCCGTGCCAGGACAGGCGTTGGCACGCTAAAGAACCCTCACTGTTACGGCCTAATGCACTAAGCACAGGCCAGAATTCGTGGTACTTCAACTACAACTGGTGACGTCT
>CAJDSM010035415.1:0-15334 GCA_903981925.1 Ostrea lurida | reverse complement strand
GCAGACGTCCCAACTGTCAGGAGATCACACGTCACTAGCTGTCACTGAGATACTACAAGGTCACTAGCTGTCATGAGATACTAGAAGCTCACAAGGCTGTCAGTGAGATACTAGACGTCACTAGCCTGTCGTGAGATACTAGACGTTAAAGCTTGCAGTGAGATACTATACGTCAAGTGTCAGTGAGATAACTAGCTGTCAGTGAATACTAGACGTCACTAGCTGTCAGTGATATAACTACACGTCACTAGCTGTCATTGAGATACTACACGTCACTAGCTGTGCATTGAGATACTACACGTCAATAGCTGTCAGCTGAGCATCACTACCGTCACTAGCTATCAGTGAGAACTAGACTTACATAGCTGTCAATGAGAACTCAGACCGTCACTAGCTGTCAGTGATTATACTACACGTCCTAGCTGTCATGAGATACAGACGTTCCATAGCTGTCAGTGAGATACTAACGTCACAGCTGTCAGTGAGATACTAGACGTCACAAGCTGTCAGTGAGATACAAACGTCACTAGCTGTCAGTGAGATACTAGACGTCACTAGCTGTCATGAGATACTAGACGTCACTAGCTGTCAGTTGAGATCACTAGACGTCACTAGCTGTCGTGAGATACTAGACGTCACTTAGCTTCGAGTGCAGATACTACACGTCACTAGCGTCAGTGAGATACTACACGTCATAGCTGTCAGTGAGATACTACACGTCCCAACTATTGCTGTCAGTGATAATACACAACGGACTAGCTGTCAGTGAGATACTAGACGTACACAGAGCTGCAGTGATATACTAGACGTCACTAGCTGTCATTGAATACTAAACGTCACTAGCTGTCAGTTGAGATACTCACGTCACTAGCATGTCAAGTGAGATACTAGACGTTTACACTAGCTGTCAGTGAGATACTTAGACGTCACTAGCTGTCAGTGATATACTACACGTCACAGCTGTCAGTGAGATACATAGACGTTCCAAGCTGTCATGAAGCTACTAGACTCACTAAGCTGTCAGTGATATAAACACACGTCACTATAGCTGCAGTGAGAATCTACACGTCACTAGCCGTCAGTGATGAATAGCTACTAGTAATACAACCATGTCAGTGAGATACTAGACGTCACTAGCTGTCAGTGAGATATAGAGATTTTTTCTTCTTTAGGCCAAGGTGTTTAAAGTGCTTGAAGGTGATCTGATGATAAGTTAAATTAAGGCATACGTGTCCAAAGATTCACCTCCTCTCTCAAACAAGAGACGCCCATGGACCCATATCCTCACAAGTCCCTATAACGTGTTGTTGTCACCTTTTGCGATTTCCCACCCCAAAGATTTTGGAAGTTTCCAGTCCTATGAATGTTTTTTTAACATATACATGGCCCAACCTATGCCCATTATATGAATACAAGGCCCATTAGGCCCCAAGGTCAACACGAGTTTGATCAAAGCCTGCCTACATCATAAAGTCTCCTATACGATGCACTCTCACAGCACTTGACGTTTTAATATATTGTAAAAAAAATCTCCCGTAAACTAATAATATGTTCATGATCGGAGATTTTTTTTTCAGATATATTTAAAACACGTCAAGGCCTGTGGATCACTGCTGTATATAAATGAGTAGCTTTTAATTCTAAGTATGTCTTTTTTTATTGAAACCATGTGAGATAACAATTTCTATTGGTATGTTACACTCTTCGATATAAACACTGATTAGCACATACAGTATTTGTGGCAACCCTTGTATTCTTAATTCAGTCACGTGTCCGTTTATCGAATTTTTGATGTCATCCGTATAGATATGTTTTCGATCTGGATGTTATTTTACTGCATGGATTATAATTCTGCAGAGGGCGTAAAAAAAGAATCTCGAGAATACTCACACAGCAATTCTAACTCCTCACGAAGCAATTCTACACACCAACAGCACCATATTCTACCAACCAAAATCAGCGATTATGACATTGTGTTGTGTTCTTCATTCGTAAAAGTTTTCCCCCAAAAGAAATAACGAAAGACGCAAACTTGTGTTCAATGATACCACATGATTGAGTCTATGTGGTTACCAACTTGCAATGAAATATTTTGCATAAACAATTCAAGTCTCGGAAGCAAATATTAATTATACGCACCGGGTACATGTAGGTTTATATAAACGCATGGTGTCCACAGTGTGGTTAGAGGACAAACTATTCTACCTCCATGTCGCCGTTTGAAAATCGGGTCCAAGTAGACAATTGAGCCCCATCCCTTTGCACCCGGAAGAAGAGAACTTTCGGGATTACGCAAGGCAGCCATGAACAATATGGACGTGAGCAGTCCAAGTACATGACCTAGAAAGGTGAAGAAATTCATTGAATATTCAGTTTTGCTAATTACAAAGATAGTAATAAGTTTACCTCTGAATTCTGCAAGTCCTTTCCCACTTGAGCGGGTTAAAATAAAATTCTATTCCTGCTTCCGCGCTCCTGGCAGGCAAGAGTTTTATTCAGCGACTAAACAAAAAGATATGGGGAGGTGGCCTGATATACATCACCTGATAATTAGACTTTATTTCAATTATGCACAAATATTAAGTTTAAGTCCATTTGAAGAAATTCTGTGGCATTTTGACAGTCCCTATGGAGCCCACCAAAATGAGACTTTTGTAGTTTTTTTACAGTGGACAAAGTACTTTTGTCCTTCTTGTAGACAAACTTGACTTTTGGTTTTCTGAAATTTGCAAGATTAGGTAACAAAAGTAAAATTCATATTTATAATAATATTTTTTATGAAGTGAATTTTGTCATGACAAAAATGAATTTTTGTCTACAGAAAGATAATTTTGTTTTACAAAATTTATTTTTGTCATTAACAAAAATGAAGTCACGGTAAAACAAGTATGTTATTTTTTATGTAACAAGAAATTTATTTTGCTTAGCAAATTCAACTTTGTGGTACATAAATTGATATTCTTTATTTTTATTATTATTTTTTTTGTTTTGTTTGAGCTAAACATCAAACCCGTTAGTGCCGCCGTATGCCTGATATATAAAATCAGTGTTCTGCAAGATATTAAACTTGGCCTGAACGGAAACGGAGTTATTTGAGATTTTAATAGTTCAAGTGACAAACAATTTGTATTTCTGATGATCTAAAGAGAAAAAAAATTAAATTGATTCGCAAACAAATGGTAAGCAGATTGCTCCGCAAAATACATCGTATATCCCGCCAGCAAATGTAATGCGTCCATGGCTGAAAGATTGTCACTCGTCATTTCCCCCTAAAGACTAAGCGGATTATCACTCTCATAGACCGCGTTACCGCCTACTGACCTTTCCGGACGATTTGATGCCCTTAGCAGATGCACAGGCCAACTAACCCGGCCACCGAATAACCAAGATCAGGGTCAAGATCCACTTGATCTCTTCCCATGTTTTCCGGAGTTCATTCCATCGAAAATATTCCAGTACTTGTGTTCTAAAGGATTATAAAATGCAATATGGCTATCATAGTTAAAGAAGTCATTCAAATGTCTTTCGTAACTCAGTGAACAATTCTCGGGGAACCATAAAACTCAAAACTTATCAACCCTCCAGTTTTGTCTGGGTACTAGGCCTATTTTTATTTATTCATTTTTATTCTTTATTTATTTATTTGGGGGTTACATGTATCGTGCATTTAATGATCAATTTGGCTTTTCTTGGCAATACAATACATGTATGTGCTTGAAAAGGCATATATATACTGTATATACTTAATATTTTCATTTTCGATAATTCAACTAATGATAATGCTAAATTTGATATGAAATGCAGTTCTTAAACTAACGGATTATATTTGCTTGACTGCTCTAGGAATAATTGTAAATGCCCATGAACGCATAATTAATCACTATCGGCATCCTCCATACATGTAAAGCAGTGAACTGAGCCTGCACTTATCACAAGATGCAACATTTCCGATAGCTTCCACTGCAGATCTGCATGTGTAAAGTTTTACTCTGAACATGTATACATAGCAATAAAGACAGTATATATTTTTAAAATGTAAATGATGTGACAGAGTTTGAAAGTCATGAGTATATTAATAATATAATGCCGGTTTAACTTTAAAGATGTCAGTTATTACATTCGATTTTTATACTTAGAAAAATTAAAGGTTTTAAAATATATTTTTTGTGGCATTATTGCTAACTCAGCTTCTTGCAATTTTTGCTCATTTAGCTGAAGGTTGAATTGATGGACTCTAACATATCTTAAGCTTTAAGAGTATCAATTTATTACTTGATTTTCATAAGAATCGCAAAACTTTTCAAATTCATCTGAAACACAGATAACATGTAACAAATACTGACATTTTTCAGGTATGGGTGGATGCTGGAACACAAATTTTCTTCTCCTATTCTATAGCCATTGGTGCCCTGACAGCATTAGGAAGCTACAACAAGTTTAATCACAATTCCTACAGGTATTTAATTGAAATCGATAGAATGCTAAAAGTACTGACTAATTCTTTGAAATATGATACTGAAAAAGTCCAACCTCTAAATCTGCACATTTAGAAATGACACCCTTAAACTTTTTCTTTTTTCTAGAGATTGTATCATTTTTGCCTGTGCAAACAGTGGCACCAGTTTCTTTGCTGGCTTCATCATTTTCACCATCCTGGGACACATGGCCGACGTACAGAACGTGGACATCGCAGATGTGGCCGCAGGAGGTACTACACATCTGGATTAATTGTCTTCTTAATGTTTCATTCATATTGAGACGTCAATCAGCGGTTTTAGATGAATTGCCTTAAAACTATAGATGCAGTGAGGCATCTTTGTCGTGCCAATGTCTACTATGACACAAATCTGAAAATCATGGGTCTGATCACGACTCTCTACCCAGAAAGCAAGACTTACTACGGCTAATGTAAACATTTAAACAAATTTTTATAGGTAGTTGAGGGCATAATGCATTATTCATGTCTTTTAATATAGGCCCCGGACTTGCGTTCATTGCGTACCCGAAAGCAGTATCACTCATGCCAGGAGCACCCGTGTGGTCCATTCTGTTCTTCCTGATGTTAATTCTCCTAGGATTGGACAGCCAGGTGAGATCAAATTATTAGGACTGCTTACTAGGGCTGTGCGATAATACCGGTATTCCGATATATACATGTATATTGCGATTCATTAATAGTTTTTTTTTCAATACCGGTATATCGGCGATTATGTTCAGGCTAGGAATTTATGTTCAGTTTGATATTGCTCACATTAAATGTTACGTTTATAATATGGATGAAACATTTCTGTGATTGTTCTAAACTAAGAGTTAAGACATAATTTTTCTACTTCCAATAGAGCCATGGAGTTCAGCAACCAAGTCTTGCTTCTTATTTTTCATATATTCTGCATAGAAATCAATCTCATAGTCAATGGAATAAGTGAAAAGGTAGTTGATTTCCTACTTTTATTTTCTACTTTGAAAATATTGCAATACATATCGCAGTACATTTGAAAATATCGCAATATATCGCGATACGAAAATTTCACCCGATACGCAGCCCTACTGCCCACATTGTACCTCTCGGGACTGCATGTGCATGTAGTATAAATTCTGAGGGGAACGAAAACGTTGATTTTGCGTAAATTTGTGGTTTGAAGGATTTGGAATTACATGTGTATTATAAATTCCAGAACAAATGAATGTTACATGACTTGTATTCTGTATACATGTAGTTTGTTTATATACCTTTATATCGGTACGACTGTGATATTTCATTCACTTGTGTCTCTCAATGTCTCTCCCTATGAGGCGGACAAAACCTCGTGTTCCTATAAGGCGGACAATACCGCGTGTTCCTGAGGTGAACGAAACCTTGTGTCGCTATGAAGCAGACAAAACCTCGTGTCCCTCTGCAAGGCGGACACAACCTTGTGTCTCTCTATGAGGCGGACACAACCTTGTGTCTCTCTATGAGGCAGACACAACTTTGTGTCTCTCTATGAGGCGGACAAAACCTCGTGTCTCTATGAGGCGGACACATCCTTGTGTCTCTTTGTGAGGCGGACACAACCTTGTGTCTCTAAACCTTGTGTCTCTCTATGAGCCGGACAGGGTAAAACTGAGGGAGAGGTGGGGAGGAAAGATAAAGGAAGGGTATAATGTTAAAGCCACATAATGCTGGTGTTTGTTCTACAATAATCAATAATTTCTGCGTTGGCTTTAAAGGAACATAGACACGTTTTGACATGGACACGAAGAATTGTAGTGCTGTATCTCACTTGTAACTCAACAAATACCCTTCAAATTTTTGCTGATCATTTGAAATACCCTAAGTGAGCATTGTAAAACGATTAAAAATGAAAGAATGTAAGAAATCTAAACATTTTCAGCTTTGAAACGTGTCCATGGTCTTTAAAATGAAAAATTTTCCTACATTGCAGTTCTTTGCGAGAAATTCATTTCGTAATGTAATAGTTGCTGCATTGCTAACTCATTCAAATTCCTCCTGTTAAATCATGTTATGTATTAATTATGATCGGACTCAATGACGTATGTATACTAATGTCAACTTGAGCGCATTCTTAATTAGCATTAAAAACAATAGAAGCTCCGAGTGTTATAATCAACAGTGCGTCGATGTTTCCATACCAATTACTTTCGCTGGTCATTTTTGTGAACATATCCTATGAATCTGATTACCCATGTGGTTATAAACAATCTTTATGATAAAACTCACTTTTTCATCATTTTGAGAGTAAAAATCAATATTCGTTTAAAATCACTCAAAAAATTGATCGTATATTATTTTAAAAAAAAAAGATAATTTGGACGACAAAAATTTAATTCAGAGTCCATTGGATGCAATTTATATTTTCCCCCGTGCGGTGATAGATCTGTACTAGCATCTGCCCATTGCACCGGGAAGTCAAATGACTGTAACGGCTGAAAATCACAAATCACCTATATTTCGTTTCTTGCCACTTAATGTTCTGTGGTCTTGCCATATACTTGGCGAAAGACGCATTTTGTTTTGACGTGACTATCATTTCAGTTTGTGGGTGTAGAGGGCGTGATTTCTGCCATTGTTGACCAGTGGCCAAATCTGTTGCGCAGAGGTTACAGGAAAGAGATCTTCATCGGGATCGTCTGCATCTGCAATTTCTTCATAGGGCTTTCCATGGTGACGCGGGTGAGTAGTCGTTAGATAAGCTGACGTTTCTTTATTTTGAGCAATAGACTAGTTTCCTATTCTAAAGTCCTCTCCTTATTTTTGTAGGGCGGGATGTACGTCTTCCAGTTGTTTGATTACTATTCGGGCAGCAAAATCATCCTGTTCATAGCCTTCTTTGAATGCATTGCCATTGCATGGGTTTATGGTAATTAATTTCTCTCTCTCTCTCTCTCTCTCTCTCTCTCTTCCGCTCTCAATTTGATTCCATTTGTTCTTTGCACTAAGGTATTAGACGATTCTACGACAACATTGAGATGATGCTTGGATTCCGAATCAATCCGTATATGATGGTAACTTGGACTGTCACATCGCCAATATTCTGCATGGTATGAATTATATAACACAATATGTTATAAAGTGGTTATTTACGCGTGGGGAAAATTTACACTAAAAAATACGCGGTCACGTATAATTGGCGCGTAATTTTCCCCTATACGTAATGTTAAAAATACACATGTATCTTTATACATTTATTATATACTTTCAATTTCATCTCCTCTTTTTCCTTTAGATCACACGATATATGCCCGGAAACTTTTCAGCCCGCAAGCTGACGTCATAATTGAACAAACTTGGAAAATTGATTGTGACGTCATAATAGAGCACGTTTCTTAACTTTTAAGTTTCAATTTTTTTCGTATTTTTCAGCTCTTAGTCTGTTAAACTATTGAAAAAAGTGATAAAAATAAAAATGTTGTTAGTTAATTCTAAATGAAATTGAAAGTATATAATAAAAAGGTTATAGACTTTTGTATGGACTTTTTAAGAAACGTGCTCTATTATGACGTCACAATCAATTTTCCAAGTTTGTTCAATTATGACGTCAGCTTGCGGGCTGAAAAGTTTCCGGGCATATATCGTGTGATATTGGCCTGCAAACTTCTAAAGGAAAAAGAGGAGATGAAATTGAAAGTATATAATAAGACATGTTATATTCAGTTACCTCGGTTGAGACTCAACCCCCAGCGTAAATAGCCACTTTTACAGGAATAAAAAGTACCCTAACTTGCTGATGCTATAAGGAATGTAGTTTTGGATGAGCTTTTACATGATGTTTAACACTTTGAATCGACTGTTTCCAGGCTGTTTTCATCATGAGTGTGGTAAACTATTCAGAGCTAGATTACAAAAGACCTACAAAGCCCAAGTACATTTTCCCTGACTGGGCTGTGGGTGTTGGATGGGGAATGGCTGCCTTTGCTGCTATTTGGATTCCACTCATGATCGTGTACCGCTTCATCAAAATGGGATTTTCAAGAGAAGTATGAAATATGTATTGATTTAACCATTGATCATATTATGTGAACAGTGTAGTTCTTGTACACAGTCGTATTACTGCTTTTGATCCCAATTCAGAAATACAGCAAGAGACATAACAAAATCTGTCCTAACAATACAGTGCAGACTGTCTGATCCGACATCCATGTAATCCGTTTCACTGAACATTATCAATCTTTCATTGCTTTTAATCCTGTCTGTTCTGACACCCTCTGTATTTGAACTAACTATTGACCTCCCAGTGTATGCTGGATTAGACAGGTTACACTGTACTTGTTATACATGAAACTGACTTTTTTAAGTTTGTGAATTAAGACCATTGTCTATCTTTTCAAAACACTACCATTGATTAACATTAATTACATTTATAGTGTTATTACATGTACTTTATGCCCTTGGAATCATCTTTGAAAATTTGGGGTATGTAGTTTTTGGCTTGTCTGTCATATCAAACTGTGGCAATAAACTTTAACCTTGGTCATATCTTTACACCAGAAAATGTAAGACCTTACATATTTGGTATGTGTATTCCTCATGGCAAACCTTTCCATTAATACCAAAATTTTTGACCTTCTGACTTTTAAAATGACCTTTGACGCACTTATAGAAAATTCTATTATAAGCCATATCCTTTGAACTGTAAGGCATTGCTTGCATATTAGAGAAGACCTTACCAGTGGTACCAAATTTGTTATTAATGTGACCTTGAAATTGACCTCTAGGTGAACAAAATGAAAAAACTTTGCAGTCCAAGTATTGCTACAAAAGTTTCAGCTAAAATGTCTTACAGTTCCAGTTTGTTGTAATTGGGGGAAATCAGTGTTTTCACAAACACATCTTGTTTATATATGAGTATTTCCTTTTTCAGACATTGAACTTCTTGATAACACCACAAGGACTCAAGGCCCATCAACTAAGACCGCAGGATCGTCCTGAAGACATAACAGGAAAACCTGGCACTAAATACGTCGTAGACAACAACCCTCCACCATACATTGAAAAAGGCGGCGCTGCAAATCCAGGGTACCAGTCCGAAGAAGGACTCAACACTAAACTATAGAGGATCCAGATTTCTTTAGAAATAAAAAAGAAACATTCCAACATGATCTATTAAATGTATATTGGTGTTCAAGTTAGCGAAGGGTTTGCTCATATTTTTATTACTTACAATCTTAAATACATCTTTTATTTTTGTACAGTTATGTAACATTTTATACTCTTTTTTTTTTTAGATTTTATACATTTCCTCCCTCATTCTAACGTCTCTTCTTTTAAGTGTTCATGTCTTTGAATTTATCACTTTAACAATAATTGCAATAAAATATTCCCTGCAAGTTGTTTTGGTTTCAAAGCAACATTAAATTTTGGAACGGTGATAAATGTTTTAAAATCTTCACATAGCAAGTTGTATTGTGACATTTTTATCATTATTTTTGTTGGACATTCTGATGATGATAAAATTTGGGTAAATGCAATAATCGATGTCAATTTGTGCGGAAAAAAAATTCCATGTAAATTCCAATTGTAAAGTAGATATGTATCACTAATAATTAATCCCAAAGCAAATTCCATCTTGAATATGTTACAGTCTGACATACTTACTTTACGTGAGTGTAGTGCATACTGAATCATGTTACAGTTTGACATTTTTTACATCGAGTGTAGTACATATGCTGCTTGATATCTTTACTTCAAATATATACATGTACATCAAGTGCAATTAATACATGTGCATGTTCTACAGATTGGACTAAGATTCAATCTACAAACTCATTTTACAAAACTTAGAGATATTAAACGGGCATGTAATAACAGGTAGTTTTAAAGACATATCAATGTAGTTATTAGACTTGCAAATTTTCTTTTTTTATATTCAGCACAAATATTTTTAAAAAAAGATTATACACTATATTTTGTAATAAAACAAACTGGAAAATTTTGTTTTTATTGATCTATGAATTGCTTTAGTACAGGATCATGGTTTTTGTACATAACAATGTAAGTACATGATAAGTATTGAACAGGCATTTTATGAATCACTATAGGAATACATTTCCCCTACTGGTCCAACAAGAATGTGAAAATGATGTATTTCTGAACTCCAACATAAAGGTCATGAGATAAGGAAGCCAATACTACTCAAAAGTTACCTTCCAACATAAAGGTCATGAGATAGGAAAGCCAATACTACTCAAAAGTTACCTCCAACATAAAGGCATGAGATAGGAAGCCAATACTACTCAAAAGTTACCTCCAACATAAAGGTCATGAGATAGGAAAGCCAATACTACTCAAAAGTTACCTCCAACATAAAGGTCATGAAGATAGGAAAGCCAATACTACCTAAAAAGTTACCTCCAACATAAAGGTCATGAGATAGGAAAGCCAATACTACTCAAAAGTTACCTCCAACATAAAGGTCATGAGATAGGAAAGCCAATACTACTCAAAAGTACCACTCCAACATAAGGTCATGAGATAGGAAAGCCAATACTACTCAAAGTTACCTCCAACATAAAGGTCAATGAGTAGGAAAGCCAATACTACTCAAAAGTTACCTCCAACATAAAGGTCATGAGATAGGAAAGCCAATACTACTCAAAAGTTACCTCCAACATAAAGGTCATGAGATAGGAAAGCCATATACTCTCAAAAGTTACCTCCAACATAAAGGTCATGAGATAGGAAAGCCAATACTACTCAAAAGTTACCTCCAACATAAAGGTCATGAGATAGGAAAGCCAATACTATCAAAAGTTACCTCCAACATAAAGGTCATGAGATAGGAAAGCCAATACTACTCAAAAGTTTACCTCCAACATAAAGGTCATGAGATAGGAAAGCCAATACTACTCAAAAGTTACCTCCAACATAAAGGTCATGAGATAGGAAAGCCAATCTATCAAAAGTTACCTCCAACATAAAGGTCATGAGATAGGAAAGCCATACTTCAAAGTTACCTCACACAAAGGTCATGAGTAGGAAGCCAATACTACTCAAAAGTTCACCTCCAACATAAAGGTCATGAGATAGGAAAGCCAATACTACTCAAAAGTTACCTCCAACAAAGGTCATGAGATAGGAAAGCCAATACTCTCAAAAGTTACCTCCAACATAGGTCCATGAGATAGGAAGCCAATACTTGCTCAAAATTACCTCCAACATAAAGGTCATGAGATAGGAGCCAATACTACTCCACCATGAGATAGGAAAGCCAATACTACTCAAAAATTACCTACATAAAGGTCATGAGATAGGAAAGCCAATACTACTCAAAAGTTACCCTCCAACATAAAGTCATGAGATAGGAAAGCCAATACTACTCAAAAGTTACCTCCAACATAAAGGTTCATGAATAGGAAAGCCAATACTACTCAAAAATTACCTACATAAAGGTCATGAGATAGGAAAGCCAATACTTCTCAAAAGTTTACTCCAACATAAGGTCATGAGATGGAAAAGCCAATACTCTCAAAAGTTACTCCAAATATAAAGGTCAAAAGGCAAAAGAAATTTGCTACCGTATATACTCGCCTATAAGTCGGTTCGCCTATAAGTCGGATGTGTTTTTTGAGATCATTTTGAAGGATTTGCCATTGACCCGCCTATAAGTCGGTACAACTTTTTGCCAGAATCAGTTGACAATTTTAAATCAAAGTTAAGCTGATTTTGCCTCCATTTCAAAAAATATTTTAAGAAATGATGCCAGTATTTAATTATTCTTCTCCAAAAATCAATATTATGTCAATTCTTTTATTATTTACCTGTTTTCAATAATAGTTTTTATATTTTTAAGTCTAGACAAGTTTGTCTGGATGATGATAGTGATAATCATCGGAGTTGTTTTAAAAATTGGTACATTTTGCCGACTAGAAAAATACTGATCTCCCTAGGACTCGCCTATAAGTCGGACATAGACTTTTGGACCAAAATTTCACTCCCAAAAATTCGACTTATAGGCGAGTATATACGGTACATTATAAAAAAAAATTAAATAATACCCATGTGAAATATGAAATCCCTATCACCATCCATTCAAAAAGGTCAAGGTTGAAGTTTGTGGATGAATGGACAGAATAAAAACTATATGCCCCCCCGAATCTCCAATTTACAGGGGCATAAAAATGAATTTTTAGAAAGTACTTTTAAAAGAAATGTCATACTTACTATAGATTAATAGTAACAGAAGTCAAGTTCCTTATCAATAGTTTAAATCATGATAAATGAAGTGTTGAAAACAAGGTGGGACATGTTTGGACCAACATATAAAGGGAAAATATACAGTGGTCCCCTCGGGTTTCACTAGCATGGAACTCAAAAATATATCCACAAATGAGTAAACATAATATAGACATACTTTGTACTGCAGATTTTGATGCACTTTATAAATAATTGTGTATTTTACAAACATCATCTTATTGTCCTTTCTGTACATTATGAACATCAGTGTTTCCTGCTATGTCAGCGACCTCTGAATAGCAGCTTGTTGAAGGCATGGCAACAGAAGCTGGAGAGCATCTTGAATGTACATGGTGCTGTTGGAGGACTACAATAAAAAAAATGTTTGATGAAATGCTTCAACAAAAGGCTCATGGGCCACATCGCTCACCTGAGCCACAATGGTAATACAACTGAGATTTTTAAAAGATTTCCTTTCAACATGCAAAATTTAATCACATATTGTGGCATCAACATACCTACCCCCGAAGGGTCACAAAATATATTGAACTTTAATTCATACAACATGCTGCAATACCTATATGACTAACATGACCTTGCTGTTCTGGAGAAGGTCAAGGTCATAAGGCCCAACATCATAGCATGGAATTTCTTGCCATAAGATGAGAACTCCACCTTACAGAATTTGGTTTTCTTAAAAGTAGGTACAACTCCAAGGTCAAGAAGTTAAAAATTTTGATACCATAAAAAAGAGGCTTGTTACAGGGGTCACACATGTGAGAGCCCTCTCAATCACCATTCAAAAGTTATGAGCATGTTTAAAATTTGAGATGGAGAAACTGGACTAAACATAATGTGCTCCCCCCCCCCCTTTCCTAATGTCATGGAGGCACCAAAAAAAACCATTAACTCCAACATTTGTATTTCAATTTGATATAGTGTGGCCCTGCTACTCTTGAAAAGAATCATCGTTTTGATTTATTTCCTGTATATTTGTATATATAACACTTTGATCTCCTATTGTGACCCTGCCCTACCCCTGGGGCCCCTGATCCCTGATGTAAACAAACTTGAAAAATTTCCTGGTAATATGCACAGCTAAATAAGATTTACTTGCTACATATCAAGTTTCTTAAAAATCGGATCAGTAGTTTCTGCTTACAAGGTTATTTATGAGAATTTCAGGCAAATTCTGAAGTTCGAAGGGGCATAACTCACGACAGAGGGAAATTCAAAACAAAAATTTCCTGGTAATATGCACAACTACAATATGATGTCCTTGCTACATGTCAAGTTTTGTCAAAATCGGATCAGTAGTTTCAGAGGAGTTGTGCTGACAAGGTTATTTATGAGGATTTCAGGCAATTTTTCTAAGTTTGAAGGGGCATAACTCACACAAACTTGGGATCAAATTTCCTGGTAATATGCACAACTGCATATGATGTCCCTGCTACATGTCAAGTTTTGTCAAAATTGGATCAGTAGTTTTTAGGAGGAGTTTGTGCTGACAACTTGTGAAGGACACACGGACTCATAGACCCACGGACAGGCCAAAAACAATATGTCTCCCCACCAAAGTGGGGGGAGACATAATTTGGACTATCTGTAGATGCTTGCAAGATATGACTAATCATGACCTGCTGTTGCTGATGAGAAGATATTTTTTAGAGACTTTCCCTTTATACCTGCAAGTAAAACTCTGATACCTTATTGTGTCCCCAACATACCCCTGATGGTCATTATTTCAACTGACTTGAATCTCAACTACCTAGGAAAGCTCACATATATTGACATGACTAATTATAAAGGCCTTGCTGTTATTGATATGACACATTTTTTTCTTATATATTCTCATGTAAATCTTTAATATATAGTGGCCACTTCTACTTCCAGGGGCCACAAATTGGAAAAATATGAATCTGCCCTATCTTCGGATGCATGCCTATTAATACAACTAATCATGACTCTGATGTTCTTAACAAGATTCCCATGTAAAAATTTGATCCCCTTTTGTGACCCCACCCTACATCTGGGGGCTACAATTTGAATAAGTTTGACGTTACCTGAGAACGCTTGAATATCAATAAGACTAATCAAGGTCTTGCAGTTCTGAGTAAGACTTCAAAAAGATTTTTTCCCTACATATCTTAACATCTAATCTTCTCTTATCCATTTTCCAGTTGTGGTCCCATCATACCCCCTGAGGCTATGATACATGCATCTACTTAATATTAGAAAGTTAATTTTCATGCAAATTTCAATACTTCTGGTCCAGTGGTCATGAAGATTTTGAAATGACCCCACTTTATTTGCCTTTTCTTGATTATCTCAACCATCTCTTTGGAGGCAGCATGAACAAACTTGAGACTACTCTACCTAAGGAAGATTTGGTCCAGTGATTTTGAGAAGACTTGGAAGATTTAGATATTTTGCCTTTTCTTTTTATCTCTTTTTTTGAGTTTTGAAGGGAGCATGGGCCTTGAATTGAACAAACATATGCTAAGTTTGATTGATATTGGTCTCATGGTTCTTGAGAGGATTCTTAAAAGATGCCTCAAAATTTTCAAAAAGGGCACTTAATATGAACAAAGTTGAATCCTTTTTATCCAGGCATACTTTGTGGTAAGTTTAATTATTTTCTAATTCACCACGTTCAACCGA
>CAJDSM010035409.1:1439-20315 GCA_903981925.1 Ostrea lurida | reverse complement strand
AGCACCGGACCAACCGTAAATGTACAGCGATCGGACAACCGATTTTAATGAACAGCGACGGACAACCAGAATGATACAACAGACGGGGAAAACCGTTATGATACAGCGACACAACAACCCTAATGAACGGCAACTGGAAACTTAATGATACAACAACGGGGACAACGTTATGAGTACAACAACGGGACAACCGAATGATACAACAACGGGACAAACCTTAATGATACAGCTACGGAACAACCAGTTATGATACAGCGACCGGACAACCCCCGTTAATAGTATAGCGACGGACAACCGTTAGTGACACAACATACGGACAACAGTATACATAACAACGGCGACAACATTAATGATACAACAACGGACAAACCGTAATGATATTAACAACAAGGGACAACGTTAATAGTGCAAACTACGACACGTAATGAACAGCGACAGGACAACGTTAGTGACACACAACGGGAACAACCACGGAATGATACAAGCGGACGGGACAACGTTAGATACAACGATCGGACAACCGTTATGATACAGCGACAAGAACAAGCTGTAATGATAAGACAACTGGACAACCGTTAAAAATATGGGCAACTGGACAACCGTTAATGGTACAACAACGGACAAGTTAAATACAATGCGAAGGAACCAACCGTTAATGACACACAACGGAAACAACCGTTAATGATACCAACAACGGGACAACCGTTAATGATTACAACGACGAGACCAATCATTAAATGATAACAGCGACGGAACAAACCGTTAATGATACAACAACGGGACAACCATTAATGATACAACAACGGATAACCGTAATTATTATAGTGACGACGGTGTCAACCAATATTGATACAACAACCAAACAAACGTAATGAAACAGGGACGGGACAACTTTTAATTGTATAGCGACGGGGACAACCCGTTAATAATACAACCGGACAACCGTATGATACAAGCGATCCAGACAACTGTTAAATGATACAGCGACCGGACAACCGTTAATGAACAACAACAGTTATAACCATAATGTATAGCTGAAAACGGGACAACCGTATTGATATGCGACAGACAACCTATCGAATACAGTCGCGGGACAACCGTTAATATACATCGACATGACCAACCGTTAATATACAACGACAGACAACCGTTATGATATCGATTAATGGGCAACTTTTAATACTTACAATAACAGGGCAACCGTTAATGATACAGCCGTCGGACTACAGTTAAGTTGATATACCTAGCGATAAGGACAACACCTAAACATGATTTATATAATAACGAAACCCTTTAATGATACAGCGAGGGGACAACTGTTCGTGATAAACGACCGACAACCGTTAATGATACAGTCAACGGGACAACCAGTTAATGATACAAGCGACGGACAACGTTAATGATATAACAAGACTGGGACCAACCGGTTAGTGGTACAACAACGGACACCGGTTAATGATAATACACACGGGGCAACCGTTAATGATATAACACGGTGCAACCGTAATGATACAACAACGAGACAACCGTTAATGTACAACGACGAGACAAACGCGTAAATATACGGACAACAGGACAACTGTTAATGAATAACGGACAGGACAACCGTTAATGAATCAACAAACGACAGGAACAACCGTTAATGAATACAACAACTGGAACAACCGTTAATGGATACAGCGACCAGGGACAACCGTTATGAGACAACAACTGGACAACCGTTAAGAATACAGCGGACAGGAACCTAAGTGTTACAACGGACACCCGTTAATGATACAACCGAGAACACCGTAATGTACAACAACGAAGGGACAACCGTTAATGGTACAAACAACGGGACAAGCGTTATTATTAAATCTCAAAAATCCAAGATTTGATTGATGAAACTACGGCGTGTAATGTTGAATAAAACTCCAAAGACATTTATAAATAGAACTGGAGGTAAAAATACTGCATAATCGGGTGAACTAAAATAAATAGATAAATCGGCGTGATACTTAAAATAGAACGAACATACCAGGCGTGGATAAAAATAGATAGGGAAGAACGCAGCGCTGAACGACGTTTTAAAACATATGGCGGACGAAGAAAGAATGTAAGCGATTTGCGACCGATAATGGAATGATGAGAAGGATTATGTATAAAATATGCAAAAAACACTGAGAGAAGCAACGGAACCGCCATTAGAACGTTCAGAACTCTTTTGAAAAGAAAAACCCTGGATGAAGCCTTTCAGAGGCTAACGAACGATTATCCGAGGCCAAGACAATATAACGGAGAGCTGTTAAAAAATCGTTGATATTTCTGAGACATGACTTAACGGAGTTCTGAACGCAGGACACGGATATCATTTCGCAAATCTGGTTGTTAAATAAAATTTTGTTGATATTTTCTACTGAACTCTTAAATTATTTATTAAAGCATTGATAATGAAATTTGTGGAAATAATTAAAAAACAGCAGAATTTCGTCCGGTTTTTCGACACTGTGCTTCAAAAGGACCACTATACAAGCTAATTATATAGGAGCTTCGCTTACTGTTATCTCTTAATGCGGTCATCGTTTTATAACGGTTATTTCTACCGGACATTCTGCTAAAAATTTCTTGGCAATTGGGCAGAAAAACATTGAAGAGGAGGGGGGGGGTAGGAAGAAAATACTGAAAGTGACCCGGACACTGTGAACGCGGGCGAGGTTTATCTTCAATATAAGAGGAGAGAATACAATTCTACGTTCTGCTTGATATAGGGCTAATATTAAAAATGAAAATTATTTGGAATGGAAAATGATAAGGTAATAATTAATTAGTGTTAAAAATCCACTGTGTTTTGTGGAATGAGAAATTTATCACACAAGAATTGCCGAAAATGACGAACGGAAGAAATTACCCCATGGGATGGGTGGGAGGAGGGGCGTGTACATAGCGGGATTAATTCCGCGCCGAGATCTGATAGGCGTTTTCAGAATGTACTAGACAAATTCACACGGGACCTATGGCATTACTAGCCAATCTCGCTTCCTGCCTTTCCTGGCAAGTCTCACTAGCTATATAACACACCATCTGCCATAATATATGCGTAAAATTAATAATATAATCAGAGCTGAGGGTTAATACTTCTCTCTCTGCGTCTCTCTCTTACCTCTTTCTCTTTCTTCTCTCTCTCTCTCTCTGCTCTCTCTCTCTCTCTCTCTTCTCTTCTTCTCTCTCTCTTCTCTCTCTCTCTTCTCTCTCTCTCTCTCTCTCTCTCTCTCTCCTCGGTCCTCTCTCCCTAGCCTATACTACTACTACCATGCAAGAAATTTCGTCCGGGTTTTCGACACTGTGCTTCAAAAGGACATATTACAACGCTAATAAAAGGAGCCTTCGCTATCTTTATTCTTAATTGCGGCACTGATTATAACGGTTTTCATACACCGGACATTCCTGCTAAAAAATTTCTTGGCATGACACATTTTGATTCTGAAATCGGTTGACTCTTGATTATCAACCCGAGGAATGTGATATTCACTCGGCGTGGCCTCGGTTAATAATCACATTCCCTGGTTGATAAATCAAGAGGTCAACCTCATCAGAATTCAATAATTGTATAATGATACAGCGACGGGACAACCGTTAATGGTACAGCGATGGGACAACCAACAATGATACAACAACGAGACAACCGTTGTATGGGGAAGCTGAAGTCATCCCGTTTGTCCAAAAGTTAACATCTATGTTCAATAATCTCATGTGTTTTCGAATGCCACTATATAGGTATTGACACAATCCTGGCATGGGTCCCATTTGTGTGTCGACTGTTACTAAAACGTAATTGGTAAACTCTTGGTTTGTTATTTCATTTGTGTTGTCGACTTGTACTATGAACAAGATGTTTTAATATAAAGTCCATCTCTTGAATATTATTCGTGTTCATTTACCTTTGCTTGGGTGATAAAGGTTTTTTTTTTCTCTTTTAATTTCACATACAAACACTACGGAGGCGTAGAAGGGACATGTGTATACTTGTATTTACGTACCAGACACATTATCTTTAGTCCTGATATAATTTATAATAACTAGAAAACTGACATGGTCAGCAAGACCCCGCTGAGGGCTATCAAGGGAAAGAACATCTGTCTTTAATTTGATACAGTAATGTTTAGTTCTGGTATTTGTGAAACAATATTAAATTATGAATCATCATATCCATATTAATTAACACACTGAATAAGCATTTCTTTGAACAGATACCGGTACTTTACCATAGTACATGTAAATATCAGGTAAACAAAATATGGAAATATTCCTGTAACTGACAATGAAGAATGACCCCATTAATGTTTTCAAATACATTGGACAAAACTACTTATCAATTTTACCAACATACATGAATCTTTAGCATTCGTATTTGCAATAATGCATATGGGTGGGCATTTTCCCTTATTCCTAGCAGAAACGTACCATGTATGCGTTACAAAAATTCATAAGCAAATAACAAAGTAGATTTACCATACTTACGTAAAGCATGGGGCTTTTCCGTCAATGAGCACGCCATTTCAGAATTTTCGCCGACAAATCAATAGGGAACACTTATTTGAAATCTATTTTGTGAGCATGTTATTATATCGAACAGTTCACTAAGGAGTCATGTGTAAAGAATACATAATTCATAGCGTAAATTACGTAAATCACACGTTTAAACTTTTTTCCAATTGCAACCGGATGTAAAAAAAATTAACCTTATATATACCGAACCCCAGCGAGATTTTTTATTTTTTTTTTTACAAACACTTAAAAGTTTACTGAATGGATTCAATACAGGTCACATGAAACATTATAGTTTATAACTTTCGAAAAGAATAAATTTATATACTCATTCTGAAGAGCAACAATTACAGTTCTAATGTTCAAATTGAAGTGTCTCCTTTTGACAATATTGAATATATAAAATCACAACAAAGATGATGACATACATACAGACAGACAAGGTGACGTGAACCCAGAAGGTGTCTTCCTTTTATTGTACAGTATTTTGTGGATAGTTTGAAAACTGTACTGTGAAAACTCTGAGTTATCACATCAAAACAAAAATGTTAATCACAACAATGGTGTTGACATACAGACAAGGTGACATAAACCCAGAACTTACTAGTATAGGTGTCTTCCTTTATTGTAGAGTATGTTGTGGAAAGTTTGAAAACTGTACTGTGAAAACTCTGAGTTATCGCATCATAACAAAAATCACCACAACAAAGATGTTGGCATACAGACAAGGAGATGTGAACTCAGAATTTATACACTTTTTCCTCTTATTGTCGAATACTCTTTGAGTTATCGCGTCACAACGAAAATGTTGACAGACAGACGGACAATGTGATTACTATAGGGCTTCCGCATTTCATGCAGAGCCCTAATAAATCTAGCCCTGAGGTTTCCATTCATAATACTTTTTTTTAATACTTTTAAATACTTGATATGACTTTGCTATAGTATGGTTGTTCATTTACATGTTCATTCAGTGTTAATTTTGAATGACGCTTAGTAGTTGAACTCTCAACTCCTTTTAAACTTTTTTCTATACATGCACTAATATTGCTAGTGTTTCCTTTTGAAATGCTGATAAGTACACTGTATATAGTATATAATCACACAGTTTATACACAAGCTGTGCATTTCCTTGAAAGAGAGCAACAATTCAATAAAGAGATCAATAATTCAATTGCGGATATGTTGAATTAAAATATATATCTAATTATGTAGTTGCTCTCTTTTAAAGAAATTATTGCTCTCTTAAATTGAAGAATGGTATCATTATTTTAGTGGAAGAGAGCAATAATTCAATTATTGCGAGCATTAACTGAATTAATAAAATACGGTACATGTAATTAAAATTGAAGAGAGCAATTATAAATCAATTATTGCGCGCTTCAATTGAATTAAGATCATCAATTATAAATGCGTGCTCCAATTCATTTGAAGAGAGTCATAATTTATTTAGAGCGCGCTTCGAGATACGAACTCTTCGGTGTAGGAGGTGTATTTAGTGGAACTTTGAATGCTGAGGTGGGACAACGTGGACCTACCATCAGTGGGAAAGATGATTAAATGCAGCTTCTCTTAAATATGTAAATGTACGAAATTCAAAATATTAGCGAAAAGTGAAAACATAAAAACAATGCCACATTTGCAAATGATACCTACGACCAACGAAATAACGTGATATAATATTATGAATTCCATGTGATTTACTCTCGAAATTCGTATTACGTACGTAGTTTGTGTATAAATCAATATCTGGTTATGAAACAGCGTGTGAGAGACTTACTGAGTACATTCACTTATGCAGTGATGAATACTCGTCACACTCTCGCATGTAAACACATTCTTTCGCGCCTTACTACATGTATGTACGAGAACTCTCCAAAGGGAAATAACTCGTACGTATCTCGAAACCGGCGTATTGAGTGGCATAATGAATGATATCGTCGATTAAATTAGTTCGCACAATTATTCAGAATTGAAGATATCATTAGTCTTTAACTGAATTAATGAGCAATAAATGAATTAAAGATATCTTCAAATTTTTAATAATATCTCCATTTACTTGAGTTTATGTTAATTTGGCGTTCCATATTCATGGCGTGCATATCCTTTCGTTCTAACTACGGCCCTGTCAAGTTTTATTAGGTCAGGATACAAATTCCTACATTATGCCTTAATTTTGTTGCCGCATTTTGGTCGGACCGTATATAAAGTAACCGTTTGATTACAAATATCTGAGTCCAGTATATTCTGGATTCTCGTGCATTTATTAATCTTTCTAAACAGTAACAGTTTTAATTCGTTATTTTGTGTTACAGTCGAACATAAATATTTGGGACAACACACTGAAGCTCTGTTCAACATGATGATAACAGTTAAAAGCAATATGCTTACCCTTGTTTTTCACGGTACAACTACAAAGCTAAATATTCAACAATTTATTTACGTTTAAGTTGCTAATATTTTTATAGATGTGTCAAAGAAATTGTCATTAAAAACATGCAATAATATGATATCGCCATAAATTTTATATTGCGAACAGAAAATGATATACAGAAAAACTAAAAATCTGAAATTTTGACCTTAGGGGTCCTTTTCTCATTGACGCCAGTCGTAAATACATGTATATTCAATCTATAACATTGTCGGATATGATATATCAATATTGATAATTAAATCCGTCCTCGTTTTCATGCATTATAATGTAAAGCTCCTACAACCAACCCTTTTGTTGCTAAGGAGCTTTACTATTAATATTTCATGTCATAAGAGAAAGTTTATTAATGGAACAATATTACAAAACAAGTAAACACTCTACGGATCACCCCCCTCATCCATCGCCGTTAGGTGACTGTTATACGCAATGTCTCGGTCCTCTGAACCTATTCAAAGACATAGGAAGAATGACTTGTATTTCATCATTTGTTTGCCCACCTTATTCATAAAAAAGTCAAACCTGGAAGCCACAGAACTATAGGTTTGTATACAAACGAGATTTTTGTCATGATTGGTGTATCTTATTTCAATATGTAATGTAGATTAAGATTACCATCAGAGTTTGTCAATATCAAACACATCTAAAATTAAGCTCTGTGAAATTTCATAATAAACCCATTTATCACTTGTTTCCAACCCTACACAGCTACAGATGACAAGGTTCTACTGTCGGTTAGTCACAGTCCAGTCTCATTTCTTATCAACTGCATAGTTTTACATAATTTACTTTGTAATTTCCCATCATTTGAAATCCATTTTCTATTTAAGAATGACAAAACATAATTTAAATTCAGGGTATTTGGTTTATGAACATAACACGTGTGAAAACTGATGATAAGATAAAATGATAGTGAATGAACTTCATATAACGGACTCTATATATAAGATCGCATACTTTATTGTTAAACACATTAATTTTTCCTTTCGTGACTGAAAAGTACTGTTTACCTGTGTACTCCATTGCACAAAGGAATGTGCACGACTGTCTCGAATGAACAAATTAAAAAAATTTTTTTTTAATCTTTCTTACTATTTTTTGCGTTCATTAAACGCCACGATCTAATAGTATTCAAAGTACGATTTCTTCTGTATGATTCGTGTTTAACACTATTCGATGCGGATAACTGATTTACGTACCAATAATCGTTTAAGTGATATCAATACAGGTGATGTCACTAAATCGATTATGTGATATAACTAAGGTATTGAATGATGGAAAGGGACTGGTCATCATCAATATATAACAATTGATTTCCAGTTAATTACCATGGAAATGCCCTGAAATTGTAGTCACAGAATCTCATTGTTTCTCAACTACCACGTGCAATTTTTTTAAAGGTTAAAAGAGTATACCATAAGGTAGTCAACTTCGGAAGTAATATCAACTTTGACAGTGAAGGTTGCATTATGAAAAAGGCAATCGCAGCGTAGCATTCCCTCGAACACCCGTAAGGGATCCGGGTTAAGAATAGGTCCCAGCATCCCTTGCGTGTCGCAAGAGGCGACTGAATGGCAGTCCTTCAGATGAGACACGCAAAAAAAGAGGCCCCGTGTCAACAGTAGGTGTGGCACAATATAAAGACCCTCCCTGCTCAAAGGTCCTGAATGCCGAGCAAAGGCCTAACTTTTGCAGTTCTCTCACACAGAAATGGTGACGTCTCCATTGAGTGAGATCATTCTCGAGTGAGACGTAAATCTAACCCTCGCAACACATGATTTTTACGCAATAGGACCTTGACCTAGAAAATCAATACAATAGGCGAAGGTAACATCGCTGTAAACGTAATCATGATCAAAAAAAAAAAAACATATACAAAATCGAGTGTAGGGCAACACGGACACCGACAAAGCGAAGGTAGCGAATCAGGTGCCATGGAGGGTAAAGCATCCTCTGCTGACCGGTCACACCGCCGTGAGCCCGTAGTCGAAATAAGTAAACGGGATTACCCGTAGTCAAATCTAGTAGGAAATGACAGTCTAACAAAGGTATGAAACAAATCAGTCAACATATACTTAATATACTTGTATCGCAAACAAGGTCATTATAGCGACCGTAGAATTGCGAATATGGTGACTTTAAACGAGATTCGTTATAACATGCAACTCCAATTTTTTGTTAGTTATTGGTCTCGCTTAAAAAAAATCGGATACGCATAGATGCTCTTGCTGGTATCGAATCAATGCGAGATATTACACACCATAACAGTGATAGTGTAATGTTTACTACAATAAAAGGGAACGTGACGATATGCAAAGTTAAAGTCATCACGCTTATCATATAATAGTTTGTCATCTGCCATTAGAGTCAATGTAATAAAATATCCAAATATCGAAGCAGATCTGTTCAAATTCTGTGGTGTGTCTTTATATGAGTTATTCGGGATATATATCAATGGACATAATTGTGAAAATTATGATTTAATTGATAGCACATCATCATATATTATATCCTATATAGTAAGGTGAAAGACACGGCAAGTTTTCTTGTTTTTATCCCGTAACATTAGACAAAATTCTGCTTCATAGAATATAAAAATAAGTCTGCAATAAGGGGCACAAATTATGCCATAGAATACCAAAGGATTGTTCGAAGACCGGTCTCCAAAGACTACATAAATATTATCTATAAGAAACCCAAGCATGTTACTAATATCTACTTCAAGTACTTGTGTGCAATCAGAGTTGTTTTTTAACAAAATATGATGTCTTGTTTTCCAACGACTAGAAATCGTATTTTCAGGGTGCATTTTTGTTTAAAAAGATAATTATCTATTAATCTGGAAAGGTCTAGATTTTAATTTATCGTTGAGGAATCGTTGTATAAAGTGTGGAGAAACGTACGTTTCTTGATGCAGTGTCCAATTTTAGAAATCTTCGTGATTTTAGTTATCCAAAAGCTCTTAGAGTTTTTTAAGAATCCACATCTGATGACACCACTTCTGGAATATTGTAGTGGAACAGTATCTCTGAAGACTCTTTAATAGCTGTTGTAGTTTAGTTAGAGTAAAGAAAGAGGCTGGTTAAGCACTTACTGGAACAGCGAATTGTATCTTTGTTGTAAGGAGTTTTATGCAATTTCGGAATTCAAAAAAGGTATGGCAATTCAAATTGATTCTGATTCTCCGAATATGAAAGTATTTAAAACAGAAAGAGTGAGTTTTGAAGAATTTTCATCTATTGTGAAATTGCTTGAGTTTAAGTAGGATTCCCAGCATGTTAAGAAATCCTTCAGTTCATTTAAAAAACAATTATATAGTAGTAACCTTTTACCCAACAAGACAATGTTGTTACTTGCTTTATCATCCTCTCCATAAGCAACATTTGTGGAAGGTATGGTGATCTTCTAATGAGTGCTGTGTCTTTTATCTCGTTCACAATTTTTTTTTTTTTTTTTACATAATAGTCAATGATGATCTTGACCGGTTCATTCTCTCTCCGTGGGCAACATATGCTGAAGGAATGATGATCCTCTGATGAATGCTGACCTGTGTCATCTACCTTGTTCACAAGATTTTAAGTCAATAGTGACCTTGATCTTTGACCCTGAAAATCAACAAGGTTCATTCTCACGCCACGGACAACATTTGTGGAAGGTTTGATGATTCTCTGATGAATGCTGCATTTTCTATCTTGTTGCTATTGTTTTTAATAAAAATCAACGATCGATTAAAATGATTTTTCAAAAGTCAGAGAAAATAGAAGAAAGATAGTAAATATATACCCGGTACCTTCATAGCAATTTTCAGCAATAGTCAAGCGACTTTGACCTTGAATATCAATAGGGTTTATACTCTCTTTATGTGCAGCATTTGTGGAAGGTTTGATGATTCTCTAATGAATGTCCTTGCTTCTGTCTTTTCCACAAGGTTCCGGTTTCACACACTGCCGCACAGCAGTGATGATATATTGTATACCCCTCCGCAACTAGTTGCGAGGGGATAAAATACCTTTTCTTTGTGGTAAAGAGTAAGACTGCCGGGCCATACAGACTACCCCGGAAATCATACCGTACGAGTTTGAGGTCGAAAAAAATTTGGAAGGTGCACCTCAGAGCCAAATCACTTCTTATGGCAAGTCGTTTTATTATTGCAGATGGGATATAGCATCGCTGCCGTGCGGATGTGTGTGTCCGGAACATTGTGAAGAAGATAGAATTAGCATGAATCCTATTGATTTTTAGGGTCAAGGTTACTAGTTGTATGGACTTGACTAAAATTCTTGTGAACAAGATAGAGGACACAACATTCATCAGAGAATCGTCAAACCTTCCACAAATGTTGCCCATGGAGAGATGATGAACCCTATAGACTTTCAAGGCCAAGGTCACTATGGACTATTGACTAAAATTATTGTAAACAAGATAGAGGACACGGCATTCATCAGAGAATTATCAAACCTTCCACCAATGTTCCCCCATGGAGAGTGGATGTTCAAGGTCAAAGTCACTATTGACTGCCTCAATATCTTGTGAACAAGATAGAAGACACAGCATTCATCAGAGAATCATCAAACCTTTCACAAATGTTGCCCATGGAGAGGGTAAACCCTATTGATTTTCAAGGTCAAGGGTCACTATTGACTATTGTTTTAAAACCTTGTGTTGCGAGGGAATGCTACGCTTGCGTTGCCTTGTTTTTATTAGATTAGAAAATAAAATATCTCTCTAAATTAAAAGAGATATCTGTTATTTCAAAGAGTGGTCTATTTAGAAATAAAAATTGGTGAAGTAAACAAGGTGTTAAACGTAATCATAGTCCAAAAAAATATATACAAAATCGAGTGAAGGGCAACACGGACCTCCGACAAATTTTAAGTGAAGGCAGGATCAGGTCCAGGAAAACATCCCTCTGCTGACCGGTCCACTGCCGTAGCCCCTAGTCGAAATAAAGTAAACGGATTCCCTAGTCAATCTAGTAGGAAATGATAGCTATACACAAATGGATGAAACAAATCATTCAATATATGACTTTGTGATACTTTGTAATCGCAAACAAGTCATTATAGCGACCGTAGAATTTGCGAAATGATTACTTTAAACGAATATTCGTTATAACCCTGCAACATCAACTTTTATGTAGTAGTGGCCTCGCTTTAAAAAGTCTCATACGCATGCATGCTCTGCGCGTATCGAATCAACTGGAGATATACACACCATAAGCAGGTGTAATGGTATATTACTACATAGAAAGGAAGTGAAGATTGCATAAGTCATCACTTTACATGTATAATGTAGTTGTCAGTCTGCTATTAGGATCAATGTTAAGTAAAATATATAAAAAGAGAAGTTAAAGAGATATCTCCTTCACTTTGAGAGTATCTAAGTTAAGATTTCATATATTGTTTTGCGTTCCGCTTGAGAATTTTTCACTAATGATCTCTACGTCACATTGCCGGTGAAGGGCTGCAAATTTAGACCTATGCTCGGCACTCGTGACCTTTGAGTAGGGAGGGATCTTTATCGCGTCACACCTGCAGAGACAGGGGGCCTCTGTTTTTGCGGTCTCATCTGAAGGACCGCCACATTAAGTCGCCTCTTACGACACGTAAGGGGTACTGAGGACCTATTCTAACCCGGATCCACACGGGATTCTAAATTAAGAAGAACAACGTTTCCAACAGACAGACAGGACAAAACAATACCCCTCCCCCGACTATCGTCGCGGGGGCATAGAAACCTTGAATACACACAACTTGGGAAGATTTAGTTATGATTTACTGTGGCCCTACTGCTCTGGATACCTAGGAATGTGTTTTAATTAATTTCCTTTGTATTTTCAAACAAAACTTTTAACTTCTACTGTAGACCCAGCCCTACCTCTAAGGCTCCTGAGCTTAAAAAAAACAAAACCCTTGAATTTAGACTAACTGAAATCCCTGCATATTCAATATATGACCAATCATGACCTGCTATTATTGAGATGAAAGTTTTAAAAGCTGTTTCTCTATACCTTCCCAAGTAAAACTCTTGACTTCCTATTCTTGCCCCATCCTGCTTCAGAGGGCCACGACGTGAATAACTTTGAATCTACACTACCTAGGGATGCATGCATATTATCATGACTAATCATAGTCCTATTGTTCTTGGAAAGAAAATTCTGAAATGCAAGTACTTGTCATACATATCAGGATGTAAAATTTTGATCTTTTATTGTGACCTCAACCTACTCCGGGGGGGGGTGGGGGGTCATCATTTGAAAAAAAAAAAAACACCTTAAAATCAGAATGTACATGTACTTTATGTCAGAAAGCTTACATACTGTAACAATGATTGATTGATTATTTATTGTTTTACGTCCCACTTGAGAATATTTCACTCATATGGAGACCTCAACATTGCCGATGAAGGGCTGCAAAATTAAGGCCTGTGTTCGGCACTAAGGCCCTTTGAGTAGGGAGGGATCTTTATAACTTCGATCCCCTATCGTAACCCTGCCCTATTCCCTGGTAACACGATATGAAGAAACTTGAATCTGCACTATATCAGAAAGCTTTCATAATACTTTTCTGGCCAATGATTCTTGAGAAGATTTTTTAAATTGTCCCACCTTATTTTGCCCTTCTTGATTATCTCTTCTTCGGAAGGAGCATGATTCTCTATTTGAACAAACTTAGATCTCCTTCACCCAAGGATGAGTTGTACCAAGTTTGATTTAAATGATAAAATGACACGATGGTTGTGGAGAAGATTTTTTTAAAAGCTTTCAACGACGATCCCGCCAACGTGAAAAAGGACAACAACGAATAAACAAACAAAAAAAGCACAACAACTGACTTTAAACAAGAAAAGCTCGCTTGCGCCTTCTGTTTAGATGACCTAATAAGTAATATTTTTAAAACAATCTTAATATAATCTCTTAAGCGTCCAAAGGAAATATCTCTCAAACAAAAAGAGATATTTAAGAAATAAATTTCATTTGTGAAAATACACGAGAGTTTGACTCAACTATCAAGCAGCAAATTTCCGATTTTTACGCGTGTTAACACGTCGCTTCAAGAAAATTTAAAGTCGGTGTGAAACATTGAAGTTCATGCCTTCATGTAATTTAAAAAATGAACTTTATATTTGTGTTATTTGTATATTCTACTTTCATTTCCGCGGTGTTCCCTTCCGTAAAGATAGACATACTATATATTTATACCATCGTTCTTGCTTTTCCTGTATATATAGATCACTCTCAATCCATGAGTCTGCTCTGCTCTGTTTTTTTTAGATATACATAACCATGTGGTTGCTGTAAATGAGCATTTATTCAAATGCCAAACAAAATTACCAAATAAGGATAAAAACGAAGAATTTACCGTTTTTAAACATATGACTTATAATAAGGACCTTAATGTGACTAGAAAAATTGGCAAAAAAGATGGGACAAACCATATTTATTTGAGTTTACCAGCGTGTTGATAACAACTGCAACACAATTTAGGTGTCCTAAGTAAGCTAGTATTTATGAGTTTGTGGGAATATCAGGGGCAAAAACTACTTGTTTCTATTCGTTATAGGAGATGTTTCTCTCGGTTTTTCTTTTTTAATTCAGGTGGAATGCACTCGGAATGTATCCCAAAGCGAAAGCCCGCCATTCAGAGACAAATAAAACAACTGGACACTATACTACAAGTCTGATAATGATTCAAAATAGATAATGTTGAAGTACAACCTGATGAAGTAATATTGTGATGATCACTGAAAACTTTGATAGATGCAGCGACTGGGATTCGAACATTTCATTCTGTAATTGCATGAGAGCAGAAAACTAACACTACATAGTGGGGGATCTTACTTTAGTACCAGTTTTTCCGGATTTTTTTCTTGTATTACAGGGGGATCCTTACTTTATATAATGGGTTCGTGAGTAAACCGCAGTCATTTGTTAAAAAGTTTCATCGTTACTGAAATTAGTCGTACTCGAATACTCGCTAAGGATCAGTAAGTACACGAGTACTCGCTAAGGATCAATAAGTACACGAGTACTCGCTAAAGATCAAACAGTTACTAGCACACTAGTACTCTGACAGAACAGACTGGAGACAAATACTTCAGTTGTTTTCACATTTTTTATTAATGATAAAATCACTTTGTTTTATTTTATTCGCGTTATGGAACTGACAAACAATTAATTCTTCCTAAAACACTGTCCAAATCATGAATACTTTAAGAACAATACCTTATATTTCAACGGACTTTTCTGTTTAATCCAAAACTCTTACCCAAGTGCAAGTCATTTTAAGAAAGCTACCCATCAAAGTTTGATACGTATATAGTATATATGTGTTGAGTTGTGCTTTCTCTATGCAGTGTGTGTAATGCATTGCAAAGTTTCACCGTTGTTTCAAAAATCTCGAAAATTGTTCTATATAAAACATTCAGTAGCAAGCAGCTTTATTTTTTGTAACTGACGATATTGTGTAAAGCACACTTAATTCAATGTCGGGATTATTTACAAGGCGTTACCTTCTTAACTCTTCATTTCCTGTATCGGCTTCAGAGGTGCCTATAAAAACGTCCATATTGACTCATCTTGTCTCTTTTATTACGATTTTGTGTTCAACCCTTATATTTTTTCCCATTCTACATTATAGTTTTGGGGCTCGTTTTACAAACCAACTTAAGCACAATTTTTATTCTTTCTTGACCTGTATATGATTACATATTTATTACATTGTATAATTTGTCTATAAGCTGTATTTGCTTTTGACTAATAAAACAACAATACGACAAAGTCTCAAGTCTTTAAAAATTCCATTTCACATTTATTAATTGAAATGAATTGCATGTAATTAAAACTTTTCTGAGGCTTAATTTTCAACATATTTGTGTACAGTTTTGCATTGTAGTGAATGATCTTACAATAGACAGAAGTCACAGAACAGGTGTATGTATAAAAAAAAATGTTGATCGTAAGTTCTTATGTAAAACACGCTCCTGAATTTTATACCCAAAAGTCATGCGATTCTTTTGTTTTCTTTTTCTGAATATTTATAAAAACATTTTAGGTAGATAACACCCCGTTAATAGACTTATATTTCTGCATAAACTTTCCTAACGTACGAGTATGATGACGTTTATGTATTCTCTTCATTGTCGATAACTACCTACACGTTTCTTTTATGGTACTACTCTTGCTTCAGTAGTAGGAACTATAAAAACAACCCAGCTTTGACATTTGTTACGGGCACCTGCCGGCGCACAACGGTCATCATCTTATGAATATGAACTGACTGGGGGAAACTGTACACCAAATATATCTGAATAGATTCTCCGTTTAAAAGCAAAACCGTTTGTATAATGATAAGCTAAGAAAAAATATTTTGAACATTCCGGAATATCATATTCTGTTTTTTACCTGCTGCACATTATATTTCACTCTCAAAGAAGGGTATAAAATCAGGAAAATGATATCATGAACTAAGGATTATTGTATCAAATTTGACAATATAAAAAATGAGCCTGTAGATGCCTCGCTATTCGATATTGACGGTAGCGAGGTTAAATGATTTGAATTTTACATAATTAGTTGGAGTGGGAATACTTTGATGTTCTAGTTTGGATCTGTTTTAAAGCATTAAAACATTTTTATTTAATTTTTTTTATTTAAAAGTTGCGCAATTATCTACCGAAATATGTTTGGGTGAATAAAGCGATCTAAGATCCGCAGACTGTGAACTTGTTAAAATAAAATTAGGACAAAAATATGCTCATTCATAAAATAAATTACACCAATTTTGTTTAATTTTCTAAACGATTGAGTAATGTCATAAAAAAGTAATACAACGAAGGGTATAAAAATTGTGAATCAGGAACCCAAGGGGAAGAGCCCGTTGATACAATTCAAATGTTTGGTTTTAGAACTCCGATAACATCGGTATTGACAGACTGCTAAACATCTCTTTTCTGTAGCAAATACTCATTAACATAACGATACAAGAAAATCTGCTTTTAAGAAAGGCTAGGTAAAAGTGTGTGGAATCACACCCGTTTTGCCGACAGTTATCAACCATTCTACTGTAAATTATATCGAAATAATAACTTTGCAATCGCTTTGGTTTATACAACGTGTGCCACGGGGCTTCCTTTGGAAGAGGTCTGTTTTCTTTTCCGGGCGACAGAAGACTTGGATGATTATGATAATATCTGTTGAATAATCCGCTCACGCATCATCAATATCTAATGTGACCTATTTGATGGAACACCATATATAAGTCCAATTTATTCCTGCAAACAGCAAACAAGTCTGTACTTTTTTAACAAAATGGTTTATAAATAGTACATGCCCACATGGAAGAACTTGATAATCAAGTATGAGTATATTTAGCTTCCATAGAATATATGAGAGTAAAAAGCCAAAGAACAAAAGACGAGAAGGCGAGAAACATGATCATTTTGTTTCTTTGCCCTCCCATCTTCCCACATTCATTCGTCACCCTCGCACCTCCACCCTTGTGGTTTCACTTCTTTGCCATGAGCGATTGGATGAACATATCATACGTAATTTGTGTACCTTTTACCTGCAGCTTCCTTTCGAAAAACCCTTTTGTTTACTTTCATATGACGATAAAGGCATTTTTCATTCAACCTCTTGGATAGCTGTATTATGTTATTATACTCTGTAATACAGTACTGTGACTTCTGTCGTCTACTATTCTATTGATACACACTCTATGTGGGGTATCTGTACATCAGATACTATATACATATTCCTATGAATGTTTCATCACATGTACAACAGATAGTTATACTAGGAATTCTCCCTCCCAATTCAAAATCCTTGCTTGTCGAATGAGGCGACTAAATGAGACGGTCCTTCAGAAGAGACCGCACAAACCGAGACCCTGTGTGGCACGATGGAGATCAAGGAATATGCCTGCATTTTGCAGTCCTTCACCGGAAATGGTGACGTCCCTATTTCAGTAAACAATTCTCGAGTGGGACATCAAATAATATACAACAAACCCAATTTATATGGAGAATATACATTACATGTAGCTGCTTCATACGAAGCACACATGTATCATACATGCGAATCTTATTTCATCACTGTAGAATACTAGTATACAGTTACCAGGGAATGAACCAGGTTTTACATGGTGAAAACTTGCGCCCAAGACCATTCTCAGGAACGGATAAAGAAGTCAGCGGGTGTGTGAACTTCCAAAGTTTATAACTTTTTCCACATACAGGCTGAAGACCCCAGAATGTCAAAAACTGAAGAAGAAATGTTCAACGGAAGGTGCAGCCCCCATATCCACTATTGATGCATGCTTAATTTAAGACCGTAACTATAGAAGCGTGCTAAGATTAAACAATTCTTAAAAGCAAAAATTTAGCTACCAGTAGGGATCTTTTTGAAACTACTGTATATTTATAAATTGCAAACTTCCATTTTCAAACATGTTTCGCATTTGGTACATGTTCTATATTCACTTTTGAAATTAAACGGTACATGTATGTTGTGCCACTTTATAACCTTATAGTTTTGTAAGAAAAATTATTTCGATAGTAATAAATTAACGATATGTTTTTGTTATGATGAATGGGTTATAACCACAATTCATTATGGGTACAAGATACACATACAGTGTGAATTGGCGGAAGTGATCACACAATTTCTGTGTTTTCTTCACATGGGATAGCTACTAGTATGTTTATTAAAAGTCTCTATGCGTTATGAAGTATTTTAGATGCAGTGTGTATCTTGTATGATCCTCTTGAATTTACGTCAAGTAACTGTACCCGATTTCCATTATCAATGATTGTGTAACATGCGACATTGGAACAAAAGCAATATGTTTTACTTGCTGAGATGGTCAAGCAGTCTAGTGCTGCTAGCAGACTTGCATGGTTGTTCAAACCAAGGTAGGAGC
>CAJDSM010035408.1:4273-15247 GCA_903981925.1 Ostrea lurida | reverse complement strand
ATCTCTCTCTCTGTCTGTCTGTTCTCTCTGTACTGTCTCGTTCTGTCGTCTCTCTCTCTCGTGCTGCTGTCTCGTGTTGTCTCTTCTGGTTCTGTCTGTCTACTGTCTGTCTGAGTCTGCTGTCTGTCTGTCTCTGTCTGTCGTTCTGTTCTCTCTCTCTCTTCTCTGTCTCTCTCTCTCTCTCCTCCTCTCTCTCTCTCTCTTCTCTCCTCTCTCCTCCTCTCTCTCTCTCTTCTCTCTCTCCTCTCTGTTCATTTTTAAAACATCGTTCTAGTTTTAGTTTTATTTGGCCATACTTAGCAACTTGTTCTCCAAACAGCGCTTCTCCGACAGCATTGTAGGTTATCCCTGTTCTACAGAGAATAGAAAATAAGCATTTATAATACCCTACTATTATATAACTAGAATAGAAATATCCATTGCCAATATCATTAATATTCTATAGTGTAAAAATGAACAGATATATCATCTAACATCATAAAATACACTGGAATTATGAAATGGAACATAATGTGTGCGCCTAGTGTATAGATAACGAACCGTGGTCAATCTCGCAAATAGAATACAAAACTAGAGTTGGGCAAACACAAACCTCTAGACACAACAGAGGTGCGATCAGCTGCTTAAGAGGAATACGCATACCCTGTTGACCGGTCACACCCACCACGAACCCAGTGTCTTGATCCGGTAAACGGAGTAATCCATAGTCAAATCAGTGTATGAAAAATGGCTTAACAATTGCTATGGACACATCCGACAGTATTTGACCAATGGCAGGCCATACTAGGCAAATTAAATCTTATAACGACCTTAGAATTTGCGAAATTGCTGTCTTTAAATGTGAATGTGAAACCCTGCAACAACCTGTTTGTATGTAGCCTGCCTCGATTTAAAAGCTGATCACACGCAGAACAAGCTCCCACGTATCGAATAAATTAAGAGAAATACACAGCATATGCAGGCGATGATGGAATATTGTATTTATTTGAAATAAGATTGATACTTTCAAAGATCTAATGAGAAGGCAAGGTTAAAAAGCGACATTTTAAGCGTATGAATTCTGTACCAAGGGCTTGATTGTGTGTGTGTGCGTGTGTGCGTGCGTGCGTGCGCGCGCGCGCGTGTGTGTATTAACTCTACTGTGTGTGTGTGTGTGTGTGTGACAATACGTTCTTATTGACTTTTACCTCATATACGGATCCACAGTAAGATACACCGCCTCACAAAGTACTTCTGTAAATAAAGAATAGAATACATATGAATCACTTATGAAAATGCAGTATTAATTAAACAGAACGGTATGGAAGATTCATCTAGCAAAAATCACTTAGTTGTTGAATGAGTACATTAATCAAATATCTAAATAGATAATTAAATAAGGAAATTAATAAAGAAGTGATGATAATAATTTTAATATTAACAATAATAATAATATTTAATAAATAAAAAAAGGTAGCATATATGAAATAATTGAAGATCAATTTCACCTATCTAATTCGCCTCAGCATTGTATGTAGACGTGGTGATTTAATATAGAGATCGTATTTATAAATGAAGACTGCACGGTACTAAATTAGTGTAGCATCATAAGCTATCATTATTTTATTTTTGAATTCGCTAGACCAAGTCCCTCAATATGTGCACGCATTGGCCTCAGACCCATAAACTGAAGATTGGATTACCTCAAAGTCTAATTTTAAAAATTACTTAATAAATATTAAATAATGGCCACATAAACACAAATATAATTTTGATAAAAAAATATTTCATCACATACCTCCATCATTCAGGTTTTCAGAAATATCCCCCTTCACAAGTTTGAAGTTGGCAGAAGTTGGCTTTCCTTGAAACTGTTCGGCTAATGTCCACCTTTTACAGATAACCATATTCTTTCTCTTTACATATGCCCTGTGAACACTTGAAACTCAGATAAAGATATATACACCCGTAAGCAAGCTGTCATAGTGTTTCCGTTGTGTTTGGTATGTCCATGTCAACATGTTAGCTACTAAAATGTATAACAGATACCGAAGAAGTTCATTATTAACAATTATCTTAATCAAAACCAAACTGTGATGTGACTATGATAATCATTTTGATTTCATATTGTTTTTAGTGTCCAATATGTGATAAAATGCTAAAATCTCTGTATTTGCCAAAATTCCATGTTGTGAGATTTACAAAATTTTATTATGTTTAATTTGTTTGTATCATGTGTACATGTATTATATGTGTTGAGCCCCTAAATAAAATTCAATTCAATTCAAAAGATGTTGCGAAGAAATTAGATGTAGATTATGCTTAGATTAGATTTATTGAAACCAATTTGGAGCCCTTGAGGGCATAGAAGTTAGAAACAACACACAAGAGAGGCACGCCAAAACTGATAGCAGCTGCAACATGGTAAAGAAAAAGGAAAAGAAACAAAAAAGAAACTAAATACTGAAGATTATAGCACATGGGAACTATCTGTAATAAATCTGTAATTGATATACACACCAGAAGCTGTATTAACAAGAGTATTAACATTGTTACTCTTTCACATTTGTTTGGTTCTTTATAAGATTGCATAATGTACATTTCGTGTTTTGAAAATATTGCTTAGCTTGAAATGCAACATATCATCCTCACATAAACCACAGGGATTTTTCTTTAAGTTATAAACTAGAAATTTTTATAATTTATTTTTGGCTAAAAATCTGATGACTATCATGTTTATATAAAGAACATTCAATAAGTGAATGAACCTCATCTTCCACAAAATTCAAGTCGCATACTCTGCAAATTCCTTCATTTCTTTGAAATGTCGTTTTATTTCCATCCGTACTTGTTATTCTTTCATATTTGCTACTTTTAAATCTTAAGTTATGTGCGTTTATTCTAGATCACTGGCTATATGTGATTAGGGCCCAGTTACCCCGAAGAAAGTGGACATATTAGACAGGGATTCGGCAGAACTTTGGGTGCACAAGGAAAACGAACATTTTCTCGATTATTTCTGAATATTGTTTTTTAAATTATAGTAATTTAGACTTCAAAGTAGATGAATAGACGGATTNACAAGGAAAACGAACATTTTCTCGATTATTTTTAAATTATAGTAATTTAGACTTTGAAGTAGATGAATAGACGGATCCTGCAAGCTACTGCTCACTGAGGATACCCCCACTCTAAGGTTAATAAAGCTGCTGCATAGATAATTTGTTTATCCTTTGGTAAATGGCTATGATAGGTAGAAAAGTCTGATGAAAATATCCATTTCACATAACGACTCAAAAATTCAGTTAACAGAAACTTGACATGCAAATGGTCTGGATTCAGTAAGCGTGGTATGGGGTCCTACATGAAGTAATATACCAAATATCAAGAGGCTATGATATGCAGTTTCAGAGAAAAGTGTGACGAAAATATTTGTTTCTGACGGGCGAACGGACGAAAGGACGGACGGACAGGGGTAAAACAGTATATACCCTTTTCTTCGAAGTAGGGGGAACCTAGGTAGTAACCTCCCATAGGGTTTGCCCTTCAGTAGCCTCCCAAGGTTAGAGGGTACCGACATGTATAACATCATCAGATGTGCATAATTAATTATTATGATTAATTCATTAGTTAGAGTGATTGAAAATCGATGAAATTGATAAGAAACTTAAATGATTTTATTGATTAGTAATATAGATTACAATCGTCTAAAGAACGCGAGCAATTCATCGTGGCTGTTTTAAATAAGAGGCAGTCAAGCGTTGTGCAAGTAATTATAAACATGCCCAGACGAAAAGCAGAATTTAAACCTATAACGCAACGCCATATTGAATTTTATTATTAATACAGTTGATATATATCAATGTTTTTTTCTACTTTCTTTAGAATTCACAAATGATTATTTCATAACATACACACATTCCATTCATATGTTTATACTTTAACTTGATTAATTTCTTTTGTAAGGATTTAAAACACTTTCAGAACTCCAAATCTCATCGAATGAAGATAACATACCAACAAAACGCTAATCCATATCATAGGTTAAAACAGTCCTTTTTATTCCTTTTTATCGCCCTTTAATCGTACAAACCGTGTTCACGGCAAGAGAACGCAAACACTAGACTAAGTCTGATCCGGACAACAGGAATTCACGAATTGCTGACCTAAATATATAAGGAAGCGAGACAATCCAAGCGAGACGCAGGGAAAATTTGTCTTATCGGGAGGTCATACTAGAATCCAACACACAGCTTTTGCTGCTGCAACGTTTGGCACAGAGAATTATAACCACTCAAAAGAAACAAGAATATTAGCGAAACGAAATATACTGATCTACCAAAATCAAATCAAATACGAGACTAGCTTCTCACTAATAACACAAACGACTGCATCACAGAAGAGGGAACAATCAACGGGATTTGAAGGTACATGTATATGAATTGTATTAAACGTAATCATAATCCCCCCAAAAAACATACACAAAGTCGAGTGTAAGGCAACAAGGACCTCTAGCAAGAGAGAAGGCAGGATCAGGTGCTATGGAGGAGTAAGCATCCTCTGCTGACCGGTCACACCCGTTGTGAGCTCTTAATCGAATCAAACTGTCATTTTCTTACTAGATTTAGATACGGGTAATTCTGTTTACTTTATTTCGAATTTTGTCGGAAGTCCGTATATGTTTTTTGGATTATGATTACGTTTGACACAATGTTAACTTCGCCTTTTTGTTTAGTGATTTTGCAAAAACAACGAAATATCAAATGGCATTTAACCAAGCAAGTTTGTTTTCCTAAAGAAAGATCAGACTGAAACTGATGAACAACATTTTCATTGGTGATGTCAAGGAACACGAAGTATATAATGGCCGCTAGTAACAATGCTCATCACTCGTAATCATAAGTCCCAAAAAACACATACAAAATCGAAGTGCTAAGGCAACACGGACCTTCAGACAAAAAGCGAAGACAGGAATCAGGTGCCTTGGCAGGCGAGTAAGCATCCTCTGCTGCCGGTCACACCCGCAGTGCAGTCCGTTAAGTGCGAAACAAAACGCTAAACGGGTGCATATAACCTGATCGTCAAATCTAGTGACGGAAAATAGAAAAAGTCTTAATCAAAAGGTGGCTTATGAAACAATCAGTTCAATTATATGACTTAAGTACATAATTATTGCTGATGCCTATTCGCAAACAAGAATCTATCTATGCGACGTAGAATTTGCGAAATTGATGGTGACTTTAAACGAGATTCGGTCTATAACAAACCATGCAACCTTCAACCTTTTCTGTGTTTAGCTAGTTTGGCCCTCGCTTTAAAAAATCATCATAGCATTGGCATGCCCCATTGCGTATTGGATAATCAACTGAGAGACAAGCACCACCATAAGCAGGCGATAGTGGCTACAATAACGAAGCATAGAACAAAGGAAAGTTGACGTATTGCAAGTGAAAGTCATTACATTTATCAATATGACTGTAGTTGTCAGGCCTCTGACCCATGCAGAGTCAATATTAAGCGCTAAAATATCAGCAATATGCAAGCACATCTGTCAGACTTTGTCGGTGTCCTTTTATTTCGACGTTCGTCAGGAATATCAAATGGACATAATTGCCTGAAAATGTATAATTTGTTACATTATGATGACATCGTCAGCTCGCTTATACCATACAAGTAACGGATTGAAGCGACAGGCAATTTTTTTGTTTGCTTTCTATTCATACGATAACAGTTTGACACAAATTCCTGCCCTTCGTATGGCAAGGTATCAAAACATTAGGTCTGCCAATAAGCAGGGCCACAATTAGCTGCCCATAGGAATTCAACATATTGTTGGAAGACATGGTTCCTCCACAAGACTACATAAATATATTTATCTATAAGAAACCTCAAGCATGCTCCCTCACTAATATCTACTCAGAGCTACTTGTGTGGGCAATCAGAGTGGTTCTGACCAAATTTGTATCCTTGTCCCCAACGAACCAGACTGTGTATTTTATCGGGCTGCTCCGTATTTGTCAAAAAACAATTGATCAATTATCTGAAAGCCAGATTCTAACTTTATCGTGAGAAAATTGTTCTGCTATAAAGTGCTGCGAGAAATCATACGTTTCATGTCATGTCAATTTTAGATAAAAATCTCCGAGACTTTGAAGCATTTTTTCTATAAGCTCTTTGGACAGTTTTTGGAGACATCCACATCTGAATTGACACCAACTTCTGGATATAGTTAGTGCGCGAACAGTATCTGCTGACAGTGACTTCTTTTAACAGCCTGTGAGGTAGTTTTGTTTGAGTAGTAAGGATAAAGCTGATAGGAAGTACTTACTGGAACCAGCCCGATGTATCTTTGTCTGTACGCCGATTCTTATGCCCAATTTTGGACATCCAGTAAGGAGTCTATGGTATCAAATTTGATCCTGATTCTTCGGGATATTGAAAGAATCTCAAAACAGAAAGGCTGATTTTTGTCCAAAATTTCATCTTTGTTTAGATTGCCTTGGAGTATAAAAGTATATTATTCCCAGATCTTGACGTAAGCTACCATAGGTTGATGTACGAAAGACAAGATAGTAGTGACTTTCGCAAACAAAGACAATGTTGGGACTTGCTGATTCTTCATCAGCTCCGGCATACCTCAGTACAAATCTTCATGCTATCAACTGCTAACCTCAACTTTACCCAACTTTGGCTCTTAAAGACAGAATGCATAAATAGCTACGCATTTTCCCCAGCAACAAAGCGCCAAATGGTATAAACTTCACGGGAGTTTTTAATATTTCCGAATACCTTTTGATCTATTCAGACAAAGTATCAACTCTCTCCTCAGATGTTTGCTCCAACGTTCTGCGTATCTCACAACAGAATATGTTAGTCAAGAAATCTTATGTCGTCATTTCTATGAGCCCGAGGCCGTTCTGCGGCAAATTAGGACTCCTTTGAAGGAAGAGAACTTAAGATTCGTCAAAATTGGACCTTTATATTTATATCACAACCTCAGCAATAATATGACCCAGCGGGGACCATAAACCGATACACACACACGGATTATCTTCAACCCAATCATCCTAATAAATTCCAAAAGCTTACACCCAAATAAGACACTCAACACAACCAATAGCACACCAGTGGCCCCCGACGCAAAGATCCTACGCTCTCCCTCCTCCCTTCATAGATTACCAAGATCCACAAGCCACATGCGATTCCAGTAGATCCCTCCCCGCATACTGCAAATTTTCCAGAACCTTCAAGGTCGTTGAATACTATTGGGATCCCGATGTACTTCGATCATCTCACGTCAGTTTACACCAAGATGTCATCCTGATCCGCCTCGGTCCATCCGCAACGCGTACTGATTTGTCGCTGAGCGATCGGCCCTCCGCGCGCCCCCTCTTTCCTGCGTTATACTGATCCCCCATAGGGTGTCCTTCATTGACGGGCTCTTATACGCGACCTTTCTGATCCATCGCCTGTTAACGCTCGTAGTAATAACGAGGGGATCTGCCAGTACAAACCCTATTCTTCCAGTCCTGACTTCGCCACCAACGAGTCTTAGCACCTGGGACAAGCCCATGTTCTGTACATCCTAAACCACAAGTAGCCTTACTATGTGGTCAGGGGGTGGGTACTATCGCATACTGTCTTTGGTCAAGGCTGTACTTCTTGGGGATTTTGTTACTGCGTTGATACGATATTACGCCCCATAACCGGGACCCCTGCTCTCTATACGATGACCGGCCCATGTCCTCGGTCGAACAGACGACCTTTCGACGATGGGAATCTACACCGTTACTTCGTGCACTGTGCCCCGGTACATCTTTATCACACCCGTACTGCGTCTCTACCACTTAGCAAGTTCTTCGACGGCGCCAAATTTGGTCTTCTGCTATAACCTATACTTGGACTTCTACCTGCCACAAATAAATGTTAGCTAGGTCGATCGCCAGACCTGATCCCGAACTTATTGAACCATCTAAACCGATCAAGGTAGTAGCGCGCAGCAGTCCTGATAAACATTTTCAAGGGCAGAGGCACCTCATCCTCACACCATGTTCGGCCCCATCGGCCGTCATCAGTTTCTGTCCTATCTAATCGCGCTGCAAGCCGCACTAAGGAGCTAGGTATCTCGAAACCGTACGTAGAACCCGCGATCACACAGACCATCCATGCCGTCCTCCGGACTTGTCCACGAGCACATCATCTCTACCGACCGCGCCTGTATCACGCGGGCAGACCTTTATCCTCTAGATACCCCGCTAAGCCAGTCAGATGACGAACAGCTGCTTGCTAGCCCATTGATAATTTATTTTTCCGCTTGGCTATATCGCAAATCGTAACCTCGCGATGCACACAGCTCCGCAATTCATTGTATCGCCAGGAGTTTAAAACCGCTTTTTCCGCCCTCTCGTCCTACTCCCTAGCAAAGTTTGACAATGATGCCCTTCAAATAGTACAGCGCGTAACCTCTAACTGGGTCTTCCGACCGTGGCATAACCAAGCAATTATCTCGTTCGAGACACCTCGAATGAGCCCAGTCCACCCCAGCTTTAGGACCAGAACATTTTCCAGCATTATGATACCCTTTTTACATACCATATAGTACTGCAGATACCACAGCGATATGCCATCCACACTAACCATTACTACCAGCACCGCGACGGTTACCGCGTGTGGTCTCTTGTCCACACCGGGAGTGCCAAAGTCACCACTAGATTACCAAATAACCTGATCCTACTAGTTTGAAAAACGTCCAGACAACGATGTAACACACCCTGCATAGAACGACCTTAAGCAGGAATACCCGTTCTTTGCTCAGGCCTCGTTCCCCTTCCCGTGCCGCGGTAGATCCTTTCCTTCCCACCGAAACTCTTCTAGGGACAATTCTCCTCCACGCCTACGGATCAGGGCACCTCAGTCCGCTAGAAGCCTCCTTATACGACTGCAGAATCTACGCCACACCCTAGCCTTTTGGACAACAAACGTTAGAATCGTCCTGTTACTGCTTCATGGCGAAAGTCTACGATGCGCAGTGGAACATGCCGGTCGTCGGGCCATGATATATGACGATAAATGGGAAGAGGAACATGTACACTTTTGGGGATCGTTTGTAACTTGTTCAATATCTAGTCACTGCAACTTTCTGTTGTAATGAAATAACTTGGGCTTGCCCCCCAATAGTGGCAACTATATTTGCTTATGAATACAAAGTGATGTATGTCATCTTTAAAATAAGGCGCGGATGCAGGAGTGCCTACTTAAACAAAACTTACAGGAGGAGCAATTACGAACAAATGACTTTCGATGGCTAACTCGATGAAAAAAACACGAATTTTTAGAATGTTGTCTTGCTAGAAAATGATGGCAGAGGCAATGTATATTTGTTCGCTAGACCCTTTGAATACCCCAGCGGAGTTACACACTCCTAACATAATCTATAGCGAATATCCTATCAATGGATCATGGTAAAGTGAAACCAGACATGTGTATCACACTTACCAGCCACAACTTTTTGAAAAACTTTATCTTTTTGTCAAACACTGCATAAAAAACGAAGTTCCAAATATTACATATAAGATGGGATTTTATTTAGAAATCTTGAAACTTTACCGTCACATTTGAATATTGAAAACTATGAAGATCATAATATTTTACTTGTAAATAAGACCCATGGCCATAAAAAATACATTGAATTTAGATAGGTGATCTAATATGAACATACGGAAAACAGCAAAGGACTTCTATGAGTTAATGAATAACAGCATATTTAGGAAAACTATGGAAAATCTAAGAAAAAAGGTTCATATTTTGCCAATTCAAGAGAACAAAGGCTTCTCAAAGTGACATCAAAACCAGGATTCAAATCATTCAAAATACGCAATGAAGATCTAGCATCAGTCGAACTTTTCAATAATGATTGATTGAATTTATATAGCGCTTTATCTACCTAAGTACTCAAAACGCTTTACAATGCATTATAATTAATTACAAAAAAACATAAAGACAACCAAAAATGACTTTTCATAAGCATTGGATGCAGTGTTTGGCATTATGGGACGAAGCTAAAATGTTTGTCAAAAATTGGAAATCTAAATAAATCATGCAAGAAACAATTCAGTCCAGAATGTATGAAAAGGAAGAATGACTTAAGAAATAAAACAACTGCAAAGCATGTAAATTAATAACAGATTGGCTGGCACCCTCCTGACCAGCAACTAGGCCCAATACCATGAAATATTTGTCTATGCGAGTTTGGTGGCGCTTGGCCATCAATATATACGGTACACTTCAATATTTACAGAACTGTCAGCAGGATATATTTGACCTACAACATGAGTTCAAGACCATAACTTGCCCAATAAATGGATAATCCAATAGGTATGTCAAACCTTGGCTGGCTGCATTGTTTTCCTAGGTAATCTGATTTACAGCAAGATTAACAAGAGAGATACGGTTTTAAACTTTATTGAATGCAGAAAAAGATACCACAATGCACATATATATGGTGGAAATTGTCGAACTGAAATTTTTGTGGGGAACAGGGGAGGCGGCCGGTGGTACCAGTTTAGCTAACAAGTAGGGACATCACCGGGATCCTATGTGGACATAGATGTCCAGTTAGGAACAGTTGAACATGTTCGAAGGAGGATAGATGACCTCTGCGCATCTCACCTGTCTCCTGAGTGCTACTTGGTTTAAGCAAGTCCGTACCTGCACGAGCCTTTAGCATCATATCATTTGATTGGGAGGTGGATGTGACACCAGCTATGAAATTGCCATGAGCCCCACTGATTTTTAACAAAACAACACATCATTTCCATAAATAATCTGACCTTGACCTAACATCGCGTGATCTTCTGGTGGGTCAAGAATAAATACGGCCCCCTGCTTTGTGTACAGGTGCAAGGAGAGCCAGTTTTAGCGCAGAAATACTGATCAACTACCATGGTGCACTCCCCAGTCCGCAACAGACATCGGGACAATGTCTCAAGATTGGTT
>CAJDSM010035405.1:10148-20369 GCA_903981925.1 Ostrea lurida | reverse complement strand
GCCCTCAGCCTAACACGGCTTCAGACCACAGATTCGCCGTCTTCAAGGTCAAACAAACATGGTTGTCTTTGAACCCGAGTTTCAATAAACTCTAATGTATGTGCTCCCGAGGTGACAGGAACGCCTCCGGGTGTTTAATGGTCCCTCCGGCTGTTTCCGTACGCAATTATCTGTCATGTGTTGTGGGAAAGAATTAATTACTAAGGGATCTTGTTTGGATTTTTTCGGTCCATTGGAAGGAAACAATTGGCAAACTCATATTTGAGAACCAGTGGCTGCAATCATTTGCGGGTGGGATTTACACCTATAACTTCAAGAAGCACTTACTGCTTTTTAGCGGTGAGGGTTCTTTTACGGTGCCCACCTGCTGAGACACGTTGCCCTCCCGTCTTTAAGGTCATATCCGATTGGACCCGTAATGGCGAGTCTTTAGCGAAGGAGCATTCACTGGCCCTATTTTAACGTCTTGTAAGGTTTGACAACGGCCTGGTCCGGAGCAGGGGCCTCCCGATCAACGAAGGCCGAGAGCTTACCACTGAGCCACCGGCGACCGGGTTTTTGTTATATAGAGAACTTGTAGCTATGGTTGTTTCTTTGAAATAGTCTGTAATGATGTTGGTGATAGAGGTATTGTTAGCATATCTGTTCTTGATTGTAGCTATGTCTAATTTTCTGGATTATAATGGACTGTATCTCTTGTCAAAGAGTATGTAGTTATGTCTTTTTTTCTAATTATAGATGTATCATGTTCAAATCAAAAAAGTGGTGATATTCCCTAGTAATACTTTAAACTTAGGAGCCGTGGGGATCCCGGGTTAGAATAGGTCGCAGCAATCCCCTTCGACGTGTCGTAAGAGGCGACTAAATGGGGCGGTCATTCGGATGAGACCGGAAAAACGGAGGCCCGTGGGTCAACAGGGCAGGATGTGGCACGAAAAAAGATCCTCCTGCTCAAAAGGCCCTGAGTCCCGAGCATAGGCTAAATTATTGGCAGCGCCCTTCACCGGGCATGGGTGACGTCTCCATATGAGTGAAAGATTTCTCGGTGGGACGTAAAGACACGTAAATATCAATCAGATTCAAACATTAGAACAGAGTGGTAAATGCTTTTGGAATGATTGAACTTTTCAGCGGTAGATGTGAAAATGTAAGCGGCAAATCTTCATAAGCAGTGATAATCTTCAAATGAATGAATAATTTCCCGTATTTTACAACAGTCCTTTCCAAAATATGGTCGATTATCATCTTCATTTTATTTTTTAAAAATGCCATTTATTACATACATTTCAATAACAGGAATGGATAGGTACACATTAATCTTTAAGAAAATCTATCATATTAAACCTAAAAGTACCCAAAGTGGAAGAGAATTTTGATGATGAAGAGCACCATATACTTTTATGGCTATCTATTAATGTCCAGTTGCTGTTATTCCATTAACATTTGCTGGAAACAAGTACTGCAAACACACAACACACACACCTACACATACCACACACACATATATATATATATATATATATATATATATATAATTATATATATATATATATATTATATATATATATATATATATATATATTATATATATATATAATTTAATATTGTCTTTTATTGAATTAGCACTAATCTGTGAATTGCCATAGCAACAATAAAATACAAGAGCAGCAAAGACGTTTTATTGAGGTTCTGCTTCCAATAGCATTATCTAATTATAATAACATTCTTCTAGATCACCCCATGTACACCGCCCTCTGGATTCTTTACAATAGCCACTTCTGGAGCAGTAGTTAGCAGGAGCGTTGCATTCGTCATTAGAGGGTGGTGGAGGCCGGTGGAAATCGTACCCATTATATTCATCATAATCGAACTTAATCTAGCAAATATTGAATTCATTTAAACTTTATTTTAGTCATTGGTGTCACTTCAAAAATATATATCTGTACGAATTGTTGTCTAAAATCATATTTTTTCTGTGACTATTATATATGATAATTTTAAAGATTTTTAATACCTTATAAGGGTTATAGAAAACTTTACTGGACAGATGCGCATACATGTAGGGAGAAAACGAAAATCAAAAGCCATACTAAGGAATAATTCAATATCAATTATTTTTCAAAATCCATGTGGTTACAGATTCCCTTTGAATATTTATAGCATAACAATTCCACGTGTTACCAAGAAAATACAATGCCATGATCTTTATCAGAAACTTACCGTGCAATTGCAGTCGTACTTGGTCGTCATTCTTTGAATATCAACATTGCTGACACTGTCCAAAAGTTTATATCCACCGATACGAAGACCTCCTTGACTCTCTCTATAGTTTTCTCCCGCTACAAAACAAACATCTCTAAAATATCCCAATGATAAATTTATATCAATTGCTTGATTCAGTCGATTCAGTAATCAATCTACATCGGTACTCATATATCTTATGTTTTAATTCTCCTTTCAGTTTTATAAAAATCATGTCCTTTCATAGGAAATTCAAATATACTGTAGTTTGTCAATAAAACTTTGGCTCTTTTAGGAACTTTGCTCACGCATAAATCATACAATGTATGTATGCTTTCGCTCTAATATTCCACTACATCTAAGATAAATATAGATACTGTATTCATAGAACATATTTGCATTCAATGAATCTTTTGTCTACTTGGTATATTTCTACCTATCTACCTGGTATATTTCTTTTGAGATTGACATTGCGTTTATCATTGATTAAATTCACGTTTGTTGTAAACTAGTTTGTTCCGGTTTTGTAGCACCACCTGTCTGCGTAATCATAACCAAATATGGATTGTCGTCAAGGTCAAAGGTTGCATTAGCTGTTTCGTCTACAGGAACGAAAAGGTCAACAATATGATATTTCGGTACTTAAATCTAGTTTATGAAAATGCACGTATGTGAAACTAATATTGGTGCATCGTATGTGACACATTGCGAAAATAATTTCTCATCGAAAAGTTTGGAAAGTCACTGACAATAAAAGAACAAGATGTGTTAGTGAAACACTGATGCTCCCGGATTTTGGAATGGGCTTGCCAAAAGTATTACCCTTGTGAAATATGAAAAGTCTACCACTTATTGATCAAAAGTTATGGCCAGTTTTGAAAAGTAGGTCAAATTTCAAGGTCAAAAGGCCTAAAATATTGGTACCAGTTGAAAGGGCTTGTCATACGGCCAATGTGAAAGTTTTTGAGAAGTAGGTCAAAAGTCAAGGTTAGGAGGTAAATAATGTAAATACAAATATAAACGGCTTGTCATAAGGAATACACATGTAATGAAATTACTATCACTTACCATTCAAAAGTTATGGCCAATGTTAACAGGCAGCTAAAACTGACAAACGAACAGACCAAAAACTATGCCCCCTGAATCGAAGATTCCGAGGCTATAAAAAAGCAACTGTAGAGAAGAGGTCTTAAAAAAACTAAATATTTAAAAGCCAAAAGCCAGTAACGGTGAAGATATTTACATGAGGGAGATGCCCCCTACGTTTCAGAATGTGTAATGTTTTGTGAAACATTCAGTATCAACTCGAGACAGTACGATACTGTTTATGTAAGACAGTAAGATGCCGTTACATAAAACTATACTTGAAACAATGAAATGTCTAGATGTTGTTGGTTTATCGGGTGATGAAGGCAGCTAGCTTTGAAGAAGAAAAAAAACCATGCCAGAAACCATGCCCCCGTAAACAAAGAACACATTTTATTATTTAATCACTTGCGAACCAAACGCGCTGGAAAACTGCTTCGATCTATCAGTTTTAAATTCAGAAAAAGCCGTCTTCTGCTATTTGAAATGGCTCACAAGTGATGTCTCGCTCACATGAATTTGCCTGAAATTTAAATGTGATTTTTTTTTTTTCGAATTGAACTACTATGGGGTATAAAGTTTAAATGTTCTCGTTGCGACTTATATACAAATTCAATGGGATTCCAAAGAGGATTGTAATTCATATTTTACGCACAATATGTAAGGTACATAACTCTTTCAATATAAATTAGAAGAAAATGAAAGCCCCCATGTCTTGTGGCTTCTATTTCAGCGCATATAACCAATACGACCGTAACGGAGAGTGGTCATTTCAAGTAACGGAGAGCAGTATTTTCAGTCATCATTAGAATATCGACTTTTATAAATCTGCGTGCTGTGACAACTGTAATTAATGATCAATTTGTTTGGAACACAATATACTGTGACAGGTAGCGGTAAATTGCCCAAGGACTGGACACGAGGCAACAGCTTGTCCATAAACCAAAGTCGTGAATAGTTTAAAGAAAAAGATCCACTCCAGTGTATTGAACACAATGTGGCTAGCACGAAGAACCGTTACATGTTTCAAATATGTTTGTCCAATTCAGGAACTCAAAAATACTTTTAACTAGACTTAAATTTTAAGTACTTCAGAATTTTTTTTAAAATTACCGTAAATCAAGTAAGTGGTTCCTTTCGTTAGGATCTGTGGTCCACAGGAATGTGACCATCCATCTCCAAACACCGTGTTAAAAACACCCGCTGCTTTGTCCTCCTAAACATTTAAACAAAAACGCTATAACATCCATAAGGTTTACATATAGTAGACGGCCAATCTCTAAAGCTTACAGAAAGCATGAAATAAGGCGTACATGTACATCGAACCAGTGATAAGGTTCACCAGGAATCCACACATTTCAGAGAAATTGTCGCCTGCAAAAAAGAAAGAAAAACAGAAAGGGGTGTTGGGAGGTTGTTAGCAGTGACCATACTTCAGGTGTCTGTGCTTTTATCGTCTGTCACTCGAGAACATGGAATCAATCACACCGCTTTAATCGACTGTCGCTAGATGAGGCTGACTACTTCACCATTTTCAAAAGAGCCCTATTTCAGTGTTAATAGAGACTGTTTCTAAACATGAATATGAAACTAATACATCCCGATCCCGATGTTTAAAACATGAAAAAGATTTTATACCCCTAATTTATGATATATTCCTATTGTATGTTAGTAGTGACCTAAACGGTAAAGACGAGCTCCACGACTTTCTGTTTTTCAATATCAATCACTACAACTTTCATTTTCTGCAAACATCGTTTTGTTTTTTAATTACACAATGCTAATATGATTTTTATTTAAGGGGTTGCTAAACGGCCATATTGGATTTGGCATGTACAATGAAGTGACTCTTGCAAATTTCAATTTTACTCCTTAAAGATGCTTTGAGAAAAGTTTTAAACATTCTACAAGAAGTACAAAACTTATAAAATATAGTAATTGTTGTGTATAAAAGAAAGAATAACATTCCTAAAGTTGTAACATGTGCAATATTAGTCCCCTAATCTACATCGCCCTGCTTTCCTGCAACCATGAAATATTCCAAAAAAAAATTCAATAACAATAGTTTGATATATTGAGAATTGCTGTTGAGTCTTCAAAACACCACAAGTTCATCCATAAAGTTGCAATAATGTTTTGAAATGCACTACCATAACAGCTCCAAAATAAATACACATTGCATGAAAAAGTAGTTCCCATCTCTGGTGTTTTCTATTTTTAGCTCCAGATATTTAAATTTCATGCCTGTGAAATGTAAATATATCTATTTTAGATATATCATATTGCAGGTAAGGACAGATGAATCAACTAGAAACATACTAATTATAACTTTGATTTCACATATGCTGGTATTTCACCCTTTGATGATGCCGTTTATACTTGATTGTTAAATAAAACAATGGTTTGTGATCTAAACATTACCTATGTAATTGATAATTCCTGTCTATGGTCTTGCGGACAGTGGTCAAGCATGAAGGGAATTTCCCCAACAAAGAGAACATAACTCGGGCATTTCGTCGAACTTTACAGAGACTCAGAAGAATCGCAGTTTTAAAGATCCATGTAAAAACGTGTGCTAAGTCTATTATCTTATTAAATAATCAATTAGTGGAATACATTAATGATCAGACCACAATATTCACGTAAATCAAAACATTTGCTACCAGCTGAATGTTTTCCGTTGTGGCACCGGAAACTCGTCCTCTTTACTCAAACTTTCGAGCCAATTTCTACTTTCACTTTAAATATATAGTGCCATATAAGTTAAGGACATTACTTTAATCAAAACACATCTAAAAATAAAATGAAACAAAATATTGTATAAATGTGCAAAGATAGAAAGTAATTCGCGTCTTGTTGTCCCAATATACTAACTATGATAAAATTAAAATTTGGCGTAATAATATCACACCATGATGGCTGGAATGTGAAGGTGGAGTCTCCTCACTCATGAAATACTTTGAGGAAACACAGAGATCGGAGGTTTGTCATGAATAGATTTTATTTCAGTTTGTACTGAACAGATTGCACTTTTATTCTGCATATAATGAACGGCCGTATTATGCTCATGATCTCTTCACGAATGACCACAATGTTTGTTTACATTCTGTAAACAATTTTTCGGAAATGGCCTCTCGTTCCACGATAGGGTAACATCATAATCCCAAGCTTTTATCAGTTTGAATGTACTTATGGACAAAAAGAAAACTCAACTGTCATGCGCTATACTTCAAAGATTATTTTCTTGTAAGTTTTACATTAATTTGAAATGTAATTGTTGCAAACGAATGTAAATATACTCACTATACCAAATTCATTCAAGTATTTTGAAAATGTTTTATTTTTGAAAAGATTCGATGCATTTCATTCAGTATACATGAACATGCATTTTTGAATGTAAAAGTAAACTTCCATTCATGTACTTCATAAATTTTAGTTCTTTAGTTTCACAATGTTCTGATTCAAGATGGCTGCATAGCACCCCCTTAATTATTATGAATTTTACATGCCTTGTCTCAAACCTGCATATCATAATTATTGAATTTCAACGAAGGGAAGGGAGTCCAGGGGTTATCACTCATTCTGGGATATCTAACAGTGTTTAACACATTTGCATGTCGCATATATTTCTTATTCTGAACCAAATGCGAAGATGAACATGAATGTCAAACGAATATGAAACTAATACATCCCGATCCCGATGTTTAAAACAGGAAAATAGTGTATGCCCTGAATGGATGATCAATTGTTGGTTTAGCCAACGAAAGAAGACACGTTGCGAGGGGATGCAACGCTTGCTTTGCCTTTTTATGGGAATATTTTGAGGGATAACTACAATCTCTCAGTACTTAGTAAATAATCCTTTTGAAGATTTCAATCTTTAAATAGTCGATTGGAGACTTAATTAACATAACAAATATGTAAGTAGGGACCAACAATTTGTGAGTGTACCCAGTGGGACCGCCGATGCCCACCCCACTTTAATATAAATGTTGAGGTTCGAAGGGGGGGTCTATAGGAAGCGTCATTTGTTGCTTGGGCTGCTTCTGACTGTTTGCAAGGAATACCGCACCAAGAATTACATATTAGTCAAATAGGCGTCAGCTCCATGACTTTCTGGTTTTCAGTGTTATTCACTAAAACTTTCAGTTCCTATATATATGCTATATTTGTCTCTGCCTAAATAGAAATCGTATGTTTTAAGATTATAGGATATCTATTTACATGGAACTGTACATGCCTTGCGTTTTTCAAAGTAAGGGGAGGGGAGTTTAAACCCACCCACCCCCAACCCTCTGGGATATCTAACAAACTTTAGCATATTTGTATCTCACAAATATCCATTATTATTAGTGAGAAAAAATTATGAATCAATGTATTTGATAAAATAATCCATTCCCTAACAAACTATAAATTCGGATCCCGTGCTTAAATTCGTATCTAATTGTACATTTTTATCTACTCATAGATTACTTTAAGAATAATTAAATAATTTGGGTTGACTTGTACTCAGTTTCGATATCAGGTTCCCAGTTCATATTCTAATCGCAACATTACAATAACAGTCGGGAATAGTCCCCGTATGGTCGCAGAAAATCATAACAAAACTATCTTCACTCTGCTATTTTCGGGTGGGGTTTTTTTTCCAATCGGGATCGGGATGTATCAGTTTCATATTCGTATTCGATTCATGTTCAGAAACACTCTAATTAAGAAGACGAAATAAAATATGACATACTTCTGAATATATCTCAGTCTCTTGGCTAAATGAAAGTAATGGTAAAAATAACGGATGGTTAACAATTTTATAAATGTTATGCCTTGATCAGGTAAAAGGTGCAATCCGTAAGGTGGAATGCTACACCAAAGAAATATGATGTGAATGAAAATTAAAGGATATGTTAAACAATATTTTGAAAATAAAAAAAAATTCAAATTTTCTCTATTTCGTCAAAAAATGCAGTTTTAGTAGAAAGCAATTTTTAAAAAATTTCAAACCCTTTCTGGAGTTGAACCCACGATCTACAGTTCAGAAGGCAACGTACTTTATTAGTAGGACTTCAACGTGCTAACCTACTGAGCTACTCATCTAAAATTTGAAATGAATTTACTTATAACACTGATATTAACATTTTCATCCATGTTTCAAAAGGAAGTCAGCCAACATTACAGTGTAGAGATCTACCTTGATTAAAATCAGAACGACCTAACAACTGTATGAACCACTCTATTCTCCCTAATGGCAGATTGGATATGCAACTAAAATCTTCATAATGACCACAGAATGTGCGGAACGCTGATTCTCAATGAGACTGTTGAAACACCTATAACAACTTACTCGTCAGTACTTGTCTTCGCTTAGAATTGATATTAATATTAATTATAACAAAAATATTAAGGTTAAGTTACACCCATTGTTTTATCAAAATCAGTTGTCTATTCCCGTACCTTGTAATCTGTTTTTATGCTGATGGTATATTCAAAATCGGAATCCCTGTCTGCTTGTTTGATGTCTGTAACAACGGCTTCAAACGCTGAAGAAACAATTGAAAGTTCAAAAGCGATCAATAGCTTTCAGGTGTCGCAAACTTCGCTAACAAAAGAAAATTATCCAAAATATACTCTGTATATATGTAATAACGCGTTAAATGAGACGTTAAGCTTTCTTTTCTCGTATTTTGCTTTTGTCATTGACAGAATTCATGACTAACCAAACTTCATTATTTTTCCGAAAGTCATGGTATATGGTGCATTATTGTTAACAGAACCGATTCAAATAATCAAAATTGAATTGAAGCTTATAATATAAAATGGCGAAGTAAACAATGTGTTAAACATAATCATAGTCCCAAAAAATATATACAAAATCGAGTGTAGGGCAACACGGACCGCCGACAATAGCAATGGTAGGATCAGGTGCCAGGGAGGAGTAAGCATCCTCTGCGGACCGGTCACACCCGCCGTGAGCCCGTAGTCGAAATGAAGTAAACGGGGTTACCCGCCATCAAATCTAGTACGAAAATGACAGTTTAACAAAGGGTATGAAACAAATCAGTCAACGCCATTTTATATTATAAACTTCAATTCAATTTTGATTCTGTTAACATATGCTTATAACATTTATAAGCTCAATTTCTGAAGAAAACGATACTTAAAATTCTAAATATGATAAAATAACGAAAGAAATCTTACCATATTTTGCAAAACAAAAGCCCCTCTGGTCAACTGTAGGAAGCGGAGTACAGCCCAAGGTAACGGACACAACCGTGGCTATAGTAAGAATTCCAACCAAAGCAGCAGCCATCATGACTTCATATGTAGTGATACTAACGATGTGAACGTAACCTGTTGTTTTATATCGCTCAAAACGAATCCGCCAACTGTATTTCAAAATCACAGAATTGATTCTAAAATGATGATAATTTATATTATCTGTAATTACATAGCATGGCCTTTCGGCAAATCATTGCATCTCGATTTGCTTCGCGGATAAAAAAAAAAAAAAAAAACAACCTGATTATTCAACCCGGTCGGGAATGACTGCATTGGTGGAAGCCTCTCAATGGCTTCATTATTTGTAACAGTATTTCATACAGAAATACACATATTCTATGAAAAATCACCAGAGAGCGAAATATGAAGAAATTCGTTGAAGTTAGCAATGTAACGCCACGTCTGTCTATAAGCGCTGATAACCTTGCACACACTCGTGCATTCTCTGTGAGAAACCAGTGTGGTAATACTTCTCACTTCACTCTTTAATTTATTATGCCACTTTATTATCGTTGTAATTTCTAAGACAGATTAATAAATTTTCGGCAAAACGACCATGGAAATTAAATTATAAGTAACTGACTCTTGTATAAAACTGAAGGTTTTTTATTATTTTTTTTT
>CAJDSM010035403.1:0-10646 GCA_903981925.1 Ostrea lurida | reverse complement strand
ATCACAGGCCGGATATGTTAGTTCGAAATCATAGATTAGGCCCTAATAAACAGTCTCAAAAAGTAAAGACTAATACTCATGTGTGCACTCTCCGGGGATTTTTAAATTCTATATCACGTGATCATCACTAGCGCGACTTCTCATTTGGTTAAAACACTCTTACAGAACATTGTCAGAGTGACGTTTGTCGGTCGTCCACACGTTTATACAAGGGACTATGAAAATCCAATACATCGTACAAAGATCCAACAGCAGACGTTTATTTTGTTTTGCTGTAATCCCGCTACTTATTTACAAATAAATGATAAAATTAAATCTAGGACTTGGCGGTTCTTGCGGGTGAGATATCGCCAGGTTATTGGGGAGCTGTTGTAGGATGATCAGCGGTTGGACACCGCGAGGAATGAAGTTTTCAATGACGGCTAATATACCTTTTCCATCCGGCTAATTGCACTCGATCAGCGCAATTGAGATGAGCTTTTTACGGTCTGGAAAATTGCTCAGTTGTGATATACTAGCAAATGAATCTTAATTTGTTCCTCGTGGTGATGCTAGACTGTATCGTCTGACCGAATTTTAGACGACGTAGAGACTCACATCAATCGCATAGTCGAACTGTCATCGCCTATTGATGAAAAGTCTTTTTACTCGCGCTCCGCAATATTCCTAGGTGAATACACCTGCATTATCCAACCCAATCTCTGAAAAAATATTTGTAAGGACCTTTTATCCATCTATATCATTTAATTTTATATTAACATTTTCTCCTTCACAACACACTATGCAATGTCGCCATTTATGACTGATTAGTTGTTCGTTCAGCGCAACAAACATCCGTACTGTGGATCAAAAATCAGCCTTCCAATTCTTTAATAAGGTGTATTTCAGTAACAATCATAGGTAGAAAAAATCGGGTGTTGGCCTAGTGGTACACGCCACTGGCCAAATAAAGTTAAATGATACCTTTAGGAGCATCACGGCTCAGTTAACAAGAAGATAATAAAAAGATATTTAAAAACTCCTATCTTATTGAGGACGTAATCGGACATTTTGACTGCTGTTTGAGATAAGTCACCCTCGAAAGTAAATGTGATGCCAGAACGACTTGAATTACAGGTATGTGATGATGCACTTGTGTGTAGCGATATGCTTCAGACTTCACACCCACCTACGCAGAGGCACCTTACTAAGAGGCTCAGATCAGCAGGTGTACTAATAAGTCATATTTTCTTTTTGCAAGATGAGGGTTGTACTATACAACAGCTTTGGGCAATAAAACAAATATTCTAATTTTACCATCCGCTGAACTAGATTGGGAAAACGGGGGGTAGGCGCCGGTGCGGATAATTTCCTCCAGAACTCCACAGCTGTGGAGCGCAATAAGATATGACTACAGCATTTTAACGTATTCATTTCCAATTGGGTCGCTGTGCCCCAGAGCGCGCAAGAACTAATAGGAGAGACCGTACTTAACAGTTGAGAAAGAATGTCCCAAAAAAAAGAAGTGCGGAAAAGTGACTAAGATTTCAAGTACAGAGTGCGTAATCACAAACTCTAACATGATAATGTACTATTATTAAGGTATTTCGTAAAAACCAAACAGCGTTTGCTGTTGATTTTGCTTTCAGTGCGCAATCACCTTATGCTACAAAGGCTCTTAATTGGGCTTCTAAATCAATAATTGGATAATTGCTCTCAAATCACTCTATCCCTCGGCAATTTCTGGAGTAAGAGCAGCTAAGATGAACTCATCTAATCACTCTACGTGCCATCCTTAGGGTTCTGGATCTTCTTCTCTTCATCTCTCTCTCTTATCTTCTCTTTCGCTATCTCTCTTACACACACAGTATTGAACTCGGTATTATTAATCATCAACATGGCAAAATACGTTTCCACTCAATCTCCTGCATCTTTAACATTGCACATTTAACTCGAACATCAAAAGCTATTCAATATCGTTGTGACAGAACTGCGCTGTTTAGTTACTACTACACCCGAGATAATTATCTCGTAATTTACCGAGAATAATTCGTTCATCCGTAAATTAACGACAGATCTTATTCATTCTCAAAGCAGTTTAACCAGGACTAACTATCTCGGAATATAAACGAGATCTATTTTCGTAATTACGAAGTATAATATTCGTATTACGGTATACGTGAAAGTAAAATTTATTTTTTCATTGATACCTATTAGGAAAATCTTCAGTGCTTACGTTCACACCATCCTCATCCTGGTTTTGAAGTGTTCACCGACATTCCAGACAATACACATCATAATTACACGCAAGTGGTCGTTTCGTAGAAACAAAAAATAACCATTTTCTTCACAAAACAATCTCCCCACCATGTAGAAAAAACCACACTAATGACATTGATTTATACTGATCCGCTATGCGAGCTCTTCATTCTGCTTCAAATTAGTAAAATTCATGAGCCACACCTGAGTGCCTGCGGATTGCCATGGGCCTCTTGATAGGGGTGGGTCCAATATAGACTATAGAAAATAAGTGAACATAGATATTTTCATTATAACCAATCGCCGTTCTTACTCTACGTAATAACCCATATATCTGCACTATAAAGATAAAAACTAAATGGTCATATAAGCCATGTCTCTACTCCACATGTACTACAAGTATGTCGAATTAATGTCTCTCGGGTTGAAGGGGGTTTCTGGCACAAAGATACAGTAGGCGCCGGGCCAATGACTTTATAGATAGACCTTTGTATGGGAATATCTGATGCTGTTGAAATCGAGAGGGAATGAGGGATTATGGCTTCCCTAATGGGGGGTTGGGGGGTTCTGACTTACGAGATTGAGAGCTGTGATAAGCGGTATTCCAAAATTGTGGGCATGATTATTTGAAAAATCCTAATTTTCTATTGACAACTGCAAAATATAGATTTACAAATTTTTTTAGTTCTTATGAATTCGCACCTCACACAGATCTTGAAACTAGTTGAAGTTCAGGGCTGTGGAATACTTATGTACAATCAGTCATGTTACATTGGATTGGTCGAGTTCAAAATTTAGATGAATCATTTTCTCGCTTACGCATAAACCCTTTAACAAGTATTTAGTAAGAGTTCAATTTAAATGGGATTGGTGGCTTAAGACGTACAACATAATTAAAAATATAAGATATGATTTTATGTTTTTAACTACAGTGTATGTGTTAGCAAATTTCCTAGAATAATATTGCAACCTACATTCAAGTCCAACATTTGGAGATCCGCAGGACAATGGAAATTCATTAACGTTATTTTGCGCTCAGAATGTAACCGTGAAAATTTATTGGCTTTTCGTCAATTAATTTATCGAGGTTCCTCAGCGACTTTGTAGAACGTGTTGGTGTTTTGGGTGATACGTCTCCACATTGCTCCCAAAACTACGCAACGAGAATCTTGGGTTGAGTCGAGGTGATCCGATGCATTCCTGGTGTAGTATACCATTTCCAGGACGTATATCATCACAAATCATGCGGTCTATAAGCAAAGCTGCTAAGCTGTCTGCGACGACGGAACGCACGGTAAACAGACGCAGAAAATTTTATCTGACTGTCACGTTGTTATCTCGATTTTTGAACTTTTCTCTAGAATAAAATGATTAACAACCTCGCACGTACACAGAAAATGAATCTTAAATCAGTTTTTTTCTCTCGCGGTGGTATTGCGCACTGCTTTATCACCGAGATCTCTTATTATGACAGGCTACCTAAGACTCAGAATCGAGATGTGTTGTTTTCTATTCTCGCCGCGGAAGAGGGGGAGACGTACATGGGTATAGATGATAAGTTTTTACCGTCTATAAAGTCCAAACATTCTTTAGTGATACTCACCTGTGCTAGTATCAGCCCGACAAAAAATATAAGATTTTATTTCTTATCATCTTAGTGATCATTTTTACAGAGCAAGAAAAATTATATTTTCACATATTAAGATATTTAATTGTTGCTCAGACAAATAAGTGTTGATTTAGATTATTATTCACCTTCAACTCCATCCTAAGGGTCTTATAGATTAACACAATGGGGCAACAGTGTCAGACTAGGTTTTAATTCATTAAATTATATAGGTAATGATAACCATGATCGTTAATATTGTGGGAATACAACCGATTTGATCTCAAATGGCTATTAATCCTCGGTGCCATTGGAGAAGTTGACTGGATTGTTCCGAAAGCGAGAGAGTGAAGTAGGTGCGTAATAAAGACATCAGTGTGAGAGTGCGTTACTACAGAGCTAATTTTGATATGTGCATAAAATTAAGAAGATCTTAATAAAATAAACTGTATCATACTGTATTGTTTTTGTCAAAGAAGGACGTTTTGTTATTACTCTGTACAACGTCTGACGACAGATTAACGAAAGCGACCTGACGTTTTACTCTGGGCGTGTCTGTGTACAACGTCTGAAGATCTAACGAAAGCGATGACGTTTTTACTCTGCGTTGTCTGTTATGTTTTGATTATTGTTAACTAATGACACGGGAAGTGTAATCTTTTTTGAAGTATTGTCAATCAGTGAGCCGCGATCGACAACCAGAAAAATTTCAGAGGCATCGAGAAAAAAAGAAGAAGAAACACAGGCCTGGCAGTTATAATCTTTTACTGCACTCATCTCTCAAACTCGTACTCTGTGCTGCTATTTTGTCTGTGCGCGGCGCAGCCCTCTTGTTTTGTTTTGAGTTCACCTTGAGCATGAGCTCCGAAGCAATATTCGAAAATCTTTGAGCACGTGCTCTATTGAGTATGCGGATGATTTTATCAAAGCTTGATTGCGATTTTGAGGCAGAGAGTTAGAGTTTGAATATGAAATACGTGCTCAAGTGTTTTAAAATCTCCAGGCCTGGTTTCGAAAATGCTATTTATCGATATTCTTGAGCAGAATGAATGAACTTAGACACAAACATGAGCTTAACTTACCAGTCTTCCTGACACAATTGGATTATTTTAGAAAAAATACAGAAACAACATACTCAAAGAAAAAAGATCAGCAAAGGCCCAGAAAGGGAACACATGGTACATGTTCCTTCTTATATTCCAATTTGTTCACTGTATGAATAATTCTAAAAATTTTTGAATAGTTCCGTGTGCTTACGTTGTTTGTTTTCATGCGCGTATTGTTACGTTCACGTTTTCGGATTTTTTATGGAGTGTAAATTCTCGTTTCGGATTGATTTTATATTCAAGTCAAACTACTGTAATAAAGGACATTTGTGAATTATTTCTGAAATTATAACATGACAACTGGGACAAGAAAATCAATGCAGAATAATTAAGAAACCGTTTGCTTGAATTCCGTCAGTTTTGACAGATAAAGAAGATTTTGGGGAACAATTTTGAGGCATAACTGCATAAGTTGATTTTTCTATGAGTACAAAAATTTCATAATCAAACCTAATCAGGATGCCGTAGCTAAGTAATTTCATCGTGAACATCTTATAAGTGACTTAATACATATAGTCTATTGTTGGATGGATCCAGTATGCGCCCACTCAATCGGCTGAGCGATCATTATAATATATAAAAATATATAAATATAACACCTCCACCCATAATAAATATATAAAAGTACTAGTCCTGTATTCCGCCTTACTTAAGATGAGATCCACACCGTGTATTTCATATTAGATATAATTCCACTATCGCATCCAAGTTTGATTTAATTACAAAACAGACGTTGCAGTCTCCTAGATATGAACAATACAACGGAAATCCTCCCAAAAGTTTTTTTTGGGGGTTACATGTTCCTCTCCTCTTTTTAATATATCCTGCTGGTCCATATTATAGGGGATATATAATATAGCCAAATAGGCTCTCAAGTCCCTTATTTGACAAGGTCCTAATTTCCGAGAACCCGCTCATTTAAATGGCGACATAATTGCATGACTAAATCTGATATTTCTGTGGAAGATATACGCCAGAACGCTGGACAAAATCTGAGGGAGAGGAATTGACACTTATGTCTGAAGTGGATAAAAGTACTTCGGTCAGTTTATTAATAATCCTGTATTCACATTTAAGCGGGGAAAATGCGTAGTCTATTTTCCCTCTGTTTTTTAAAGAAAAAAAATCCAGAGTGGGTAAATGAGTAGCATGCACATGAAAATTTTGTACGGTTCCAGCTGTACATCTAGTAACTAACTTGTCTTGTTTGTAAAGTTACTGATTATAATTGTCTTTTAAATGTGAACAGGTTTACTTCAACATCTGGGAAATCCTACTGTACAACTCTTAAGCAATCAAAAAAGATGAATTCTCTCAAAATCACTTTTCTGTTTTAAATACTTTCCAATATCCGAAGAATCAGGATCAATTTGAATTACAATACTTTAATTGGATTCCCGAATTGCAATAACCTATACAACAAAGATACACGTGGTCGCAGTAGTGTCTCTACCAAGCTCTTTCTTTTACTTGTGATAAAGTACTCACAGCTTAAAAAGAATTCTCTTCAGAGATATAGCTGTTCCACTAATGATTCCAGAGTGATGTCATTACACGATGTGGATTCTTAAAAACTATAAAGAGCTTTTTTGGATGAACCTAACATCAAAGAAGTTCTTCAAAAAATTGACTGCATCAAAACGTAATTTCTCACACTTACAACACATTTCCACGATAAATTAAAATCTAGGCTTTTTTCGATATAGATAGTTGCTTTTTAAACAAAAACGGCACCTCGAAATGACGAATTTTGTCGTTGGGAAACAAGGACAAATATTTTGTTAGAACAAGCTCTGATTTGCCCCACAAAGATCTCTGAAGTAGATATAGTCAGAGACATGCTTGGGTTTCTTATGATAAATGTTTATGTAGTCATTTGGATGAACAGGCTCCCAACAATCCCGTAAGGTATTCCTATGGGCACTAATTGTTGGCCCCCTTATTGGCCAAGACTTAATTTTTTTCATGATAGAAGCAAGAATTTGTAACAGCAAACTTTACGCGGATAATAAACAAAACTGGTTTCCTTCGAACCTTAATATAGGTATATAGAGTATGTGTTATTAACAATCAAACATTTTCAAATTAGTCCATTTGATATATTCCCGAAGACTCGACATAAAGGAGCACACAGAATTTGTTGAACAGATCGCTTCAATATTTGGATATTTTACTTAACATTGACTCTAATCGGCAGACTGAACACATTATATGATAAGCGTGATGACATTTAACTTTGCCGCGGTCTTTAACTTTCCTTTTCTATGTAGTAATAATACCACTATCATCTGCTTATGGGGTATATCTCTCCAGTTGAATTCGATACGCAAAGAGCATGCTATTGTATGCGGACTTCTTAAGCTAGGCCAACTTACTACAAAAAAGTTGATGCTGCAGGGTTATAACGAATCTCGTTTAAAGTCATCATGCAAAATTCTATCGGTCGCTTATATATTGACTTTTGTTTGCGATACAAATTTGCACTAGTCATTATGTTGACTGATTTTTTCATACCCTTCTGTTAGACTCATTTTCCTATATGATTTGACTACGGGTAATCGCCGTACTTTATTTCGACCCCCTAAAAAGGGCTAACGGGCCCCCCCGGGTGTACCGGTCAGCAGAGGATGCTTTCCTCTCCATGGCAACCTGATCGTACTTCGCTTTTGCTCGGAGGTCGTGTGCCTATGACTCGATTTTGTATTATGTTTTTTTGGTTATGATAGTACTTTGACACAATGTTAACTTCGCCTTTTTGTATTTACAACACGATTTGTGGTAGAAGCTACAGACCTTGTGTTAAAGAATGATGTATTTCTGTTCAGTGCCAGATATTTTCATCAAGTCAAAGGAATGGCCATGGGAACTAAAATGGCCCCAATAAATCCACACTTACCCTCGGTTCTTTAGAGGAAATATTATACCAAAAGACTAATGACTAACTTGATGAAGAGTATCATGAATATATGGAAATTAACTGGAAAAGGGTATATAGATGATTGTTTCATCATTTGGACTAAAGACGAATCCGATTTGAATGTTTGATGAGACATTTTGAATGATCTAAACCCAGACATCAAGAAAAGAAGTTTTGAATTCTTCCGAAATACCCATGTTTGATGTTTCAGTCTGTAAAATCAGCAACAACATCTCAGCAGATGTATTCCACAAGAGCGCAGATGTCCATCAATATTTACATTTTGGATCATTTCATCCACGACACATAAAACGATATATACTAGTTAGTGTTCCATACAATCTAGCCAGAAGAAACCAGAAATCAACGCTTAGAGGAATTGAAAAAAATTCAGTCTGACCAACACTACCCCAGTAAGCTTACTGAAGATGGTATGAAGAAAACCAATGAACTTGAAAGAAGAGAAAACTTGCCATTATTATCAGTGAGAGCCCAAAATCCTGAGGTGAATACTTTGTTCGTCCAAAATGACAATTTCCAAGAAGTCTGTTACAAAATACAGAGACCCACAATGTGGAACATGACCTTATCTTTAACAAGGTTCTTTGTACGATTTCAAAGGAAGGAAATTCCAATATGTCATGTCAATTCAAAATTAAAAAAATATATATTACCTTTGTTATTTTCTCTAAACCAATTTGCAATCATTTTAATACTAGTATACTATTACAAAGATAGATTTATGTCATTTACTACCGGTATACACATGCAATAACTATACTTTCGTAATATCTCTGTGTTTATCTAAGTATTGGAGTGAATAACTAATCATGAAATCAATGCTGAAATTCAATCATAAGTGGTACTTTTCATTTCGCAAATGACAATAATGCCTCCGTTCCAGCTTCGTCCTATATTGACTATCCCGTTTTGCCTTCAATTTATGTCACATTGAAAAATGATTATATAATTACATTTTATATATGTACTTTTGGTTCATAGTAATTAACAATCCAATTTAACTAGTAATTATCAATTCAGAATGGTATGCATGCTCGATTTGTGTGAGACAAAAATGTCGTAGATGAATTTATTCGGCATACGGAGAATTCATTGCAAATCGTTTTCGATGGATCCTGATTAGCAACAAATAGTGAAAATTGTAGAGGCGCAAAAACTATATAGGCGCAATTACCAACCTCCCACTCTCTCAATGTACCTTACGATGATCTGAAGAGAGGCAAGCACTTCTCCAGCTATATCTTACATTACATATCGTGTAACGCAGCACGAGCGCGCGTGCAGGAGTCACTCTGGTGATAGTGTTGTGATTCCGAAGCCTTTTACTTAGGAATGCATTATACAAACATCACCGATAATTAGTAGAGAGCAGCCCAAGACAAGTGTTATTATGCAAGAGGAAAACATGCAACTGTAACGAGAAATAGGGATGGAAATCATATCCACCATTTCCTCGTAAAAATGTCACCCATGGCTGTTTCTTTGAGTGATTGCTATAAATATTGCATTTATATTTTTGTACTTTATGTATTATGTACATTTACTCATTGAAAACTTTAAGTTTCTATCGTAGGTACTAACCGTTGATTTCACATGCGTAATTGGTGTCGATTCTAATCATTAAAGACACATGAAGTACGGAGTTAATTATCTAATTTATTCTCAAAGGAACTGGGAGAAATGTATTTCACACATTCCGCGTTATCAGCAAATTTTGTGTTTCTGTAACTGTTTTCCTCAAAAGAAGTAATCTATCATTAAATGAGAGGAAATCTCTACCACAGTCAAGTGATGTATTCTGTTTTCAAGTAGAAATCTATCTCTCATTCGATTTTTTCCATTCCAAAAATCTAATTAATGACTTTTATGTCAGTTTTACATGTCGATCTCATTGTACTTTGCCGTCTGCTTCTCTGCAATTTCTAACAACATTTCGTTGCATAACTCCCACAAAGCACCAATAAGCACCTGGCTGACGTGAAAAAAATCCGATCTGGAAAAGAAACTGTACTCTTATCCTCTGTAGGTCTTTGTAAAACACCCCTTTATTTAATTATCTTGGAGGTTCTTTTCCTTTTTGCCTTGGAGTGTTGCAAATTTGGCCATGGATCAGTCACAAAGTGGATTTTATTCGAAGTCGATTAGATTTTATCGTTTGCTAATTAACCCATATCGTGTAGAAATTGATCAAGAGACAGTGAGAACAAAGAATATAATTTCATATTTGTCGTTTATCCAGTCTTGACACAGCATTTTGCCGAATAAGTTGGTTTTGTGATCAGTCAGATGAGATGGGAGAGAGTGTCTGGAGTCTGGAGTGAATGCATCTCACAGGGTTCTCGTCTCCATTTCTTTGTCCAGAGATATCTAGATGCGAACGAATGTCGTGCAAAGCAGGAATATAAATATCGTATAACTAAGAAAATGATAAATTTGTATATGACATCTCCATGAACACCAAATAGAACAATACCACATCCATTGATAAGATTTGGTTTTCATTTATTTATTTATTTATTAGCTCACCTGAGCCGAAGGCTCAAGTGAACTTTTCTGATCGCCTTTTGTCCGTCGTCTGTCTGTCTATCCGTCCGTCTGTCCGTCCGTCTGTCTGTTAACTTTTGACATTTTCGACTTCTTCTCCAGAACCACTGAGCCAAATTCAACGAAACTTGGTACAAATCATCCTTTGGTGAAGGGGATTCAAGTCTCTTCAAATGAAGGACGAGGCCCCCATAAAAGGGGAGATAATCACAAA
>CAJDSM010035402.1:0-16890 GCA_903981925.1 Ostrea lurida | reverse complement strand
GAAGAAAACAGGAATCAATGAGCAGGAAGATTGAAAAGTATTGAGAATCAATTCACTGAAGCCAACAGTAGCGTCTAGTCAGTACAAAGAATCACTTATGGTGAGCTGCCATGTTCACATAGAGAGTAATTGTTTCCATAACGATTGCGAAGTGCAGAGATGAATGGAGGGAATCGAGGGAAGAAAAAAAGAACGTAGACGGCCCTGGGAAGGGGAATACAGTCCACAAGTTGAAAGTCATATAGAACACAATCTATGACGCCGGTCCTACAAACCGAAGTCAAAGCTCAAAGTTCGTAGAACGAGGCCTCAAACTGACGGATTTTGACATCAATGACCAAATAATAAAGTATCTTATTAATATACCTGTAATACGAGGTAATCTTTTCAACCACAGCATAATAAATTACTATAATGGCTTCTGATATATTCTGAATAATACTGCAAAACATCACTGGTAAAGATGAATCTCGAATAAACTCCCATAAACTGTCCGAAAATCACTTAATTTGTCTCGACGGTATCCAATCACCTAGATTTCCTTAGGTCCGACACAATTTACTTCTTATAACTGCGAATTTCAAGATACCTCTGAAACTTTTGCTACCTTATCAGCCAGTATCGCTGCGCGTCACCGATGCGAAGATCGTAGACGATAGGGGACTCAAAAATACAAAGAACTGACATATTTCAATCGGACCGACCCTCAGAAACAACGTCAGATGTCAGATGATGTCAAAACAATGGTGGACCCAATAACAGACGTCACCATTTCAAACCGGCCTTAAATAAAGAAGCTATAAGAACCGAAGGAGCCTGAATTCAAAAGATGTAAGCGTTATACCGTAGCGTATCACGTTCAGATTAGATGAGGCCAGATTATTACTTTTTAGAAAAACTAGTTAGAACAGAGCTAGATAAGAGAAATCTTCCTCACTTACATCGAAACTTAATGCCAATAGTTAAAATGTTATTTAGTAGAAATAAAGACGCTTCACAACACTATTTAAATCTCTCTTTACAGGCTTCGCTTTGTTGAGGGGTTTACTTTCCTTCATGAAGACGGTAGCCCTAGCCCACTACGATTCTTGCTTACTATGAGTTTTAGCGGACACTGCAACTTAAACAATTACGTAGTAATACGTAGGCTACTGGAAACTGCCATTGATAATAGCTTCAACACATCAATCGTGCATTACTAATATCTGACATGAGATTACATAAATACCACATAAAGCAACATACATACAAAGTCGAGATTGTAGGTCATTGTGTCGCGCAAGCGTAATTTAACCTCATCATAGCATAATCCGCCCGACAACGTCCGGTAGAATTATCCAGGTTAAGGTGTGATAACCCTGGAAAACTGGAGATGTCATGGTAAACTAGAAAACAAAACGTACGCCTGTAGGTGAAGAAATTTTTAAGAATAGTGTAATTAAGACACAGTGAAATCGTAAAAGTAACTGCATGGCAAATAAAATTAGGAGTTAGCTGTTCCTTGTCAATCAGACGTGGGCATGGGAGAACCCAAATATGTTGAATGCCACTCTGACCAGTAGCAGCGTAGTATAAGCGGACACAAATTGAAGTTAGGCCCGAGCCTAAGGTAACAACTTAGAATGTTTCTGAGAGAGCTCAAAATCACAGAAGTGTGAAGACGGAAATAGTCCATAATGACAAAGCAGAGAAACTCAATGGCGACTATATTACAAATGTTAACATGAGTATCATCAGAAAAAGCCGCTCGGATCAAAAGAAAAAAGCGATAGAAACCAAGAAGCATAATCCGTGAAAGCTTAAAACTCTAATCGTGACCACTAATCAGAAAACACATTCGGGTTACTAAGGAAATCAAGTTATTTTGTGCCGCAGTATTAGCAGAAAAACGCACACCTGACCTTCCACAAAGCAAGCAATCAGTTTAGGTCATGGGTCTGCGATATGCGACGAATTGCAAGTACATTCTCTCTCTGACTCTCATCATCCCCCCGGCCGTCACGTGAACACCACCTTAGACGTAAAGAGAAGACAAATTAATAACACAAACGTAACATAAACGGTGACCCCCCTCAGTTCAAAACGACATAAAGAATAAATATTGAATACAGTCTAACAAAAAGCTATGGCATAAAATAAAACACCACGACTAGCGCACAACAACAGGTATAACGATGAAATCAAGAAAATAAGGACAAGAGAGAGACAATGAATCATTATTTCACTTCCGACATTAGGTCCGATATTCAAGGAGGTCGCGTCTGCTGAGGAGTGCTTGTATCAGGTAAAGTTATAAAACTCAGACACGAAAGGAGAAGGGTAGGACGTTCTATACGTAATTAGAACCGCCGAGGCTTATCCAAAGCAACCGAGAACAGAAAAAGGCACGACTGTTATCTCCGCACAGGAACTGATTGTTTAACACGTTACGACTATAGCAAAGAAACAAACGAGGAGAGGAGTGTATAGTGTGCGAGTAGTAGCGATACAGAGAAATGTTGGCTCCGCAAGTACGATCTCAAAACGACCCCTGGAAAAAAGCGGCTGTTTTTGCTGAACAGGGGAACGGGCTAGATAGGCCAAACGCCTGTTTGTTCGCATCCGGCATAAACGGTAATCCTTAAATTCACCCAAGGTCGGTCCTGCCCAGAACGTGTCGAACATGCTGTGTGGGAAAGGACATCTGAAGAAACGAAATATGGGCAGGACGCATTTGTATCCACAGAGTAAAGGAAGCTAGAAACGTGATCTATGCGACAGATTTTGTGGAATACTAGGTACGGATGTCTGGAGAGATCAGAGTATGCAGAAAACAACGAAACAATGACGGATAAAATAGATAGACACGATCCCCACCGCGATTGGGCCGTAAGGGAAAGGTACACCCCTACAGTTGCCCAGGATGAGCAACGGACTGTGTAGAATTAAGGCCATGTCTTTTAGCTTAAGTAATCGGATGTATACGAGACTTCCGACAGTTACACACACACTAATTAACAAGTCCACCCTTAAAACTAAAGAACGATGATATTTGTGTCTTATTTTTAAAAAATCTGCCATCACACGAGATATATTACAGAATTGTTAGGAAATACAAAGAGTGCCCAATTAAATCCAATATTATGCCATTGCAACCACGAGAATATTTAGTGTGTTATAGGGTTAGGCTGTGAAATGAAATAGATGGAAAAGTGGAACACTAATGTAGGTAAAGGGAAAATTAACCATGATATCAATTGCAAAGGAAGATATATATCCATCTTAAGGAAACAAGCCCTACAAGTATCCTACCAAACCTATGTATTTAAAATTATAACAAGGGTGAGATACCATAACTTCTCATGTTAAATATCAGCAAAAAGCAGAGTGAAACTGATGGTTAATACTTACTTGCGCATAATCACCAGATTAAAGAACTTCAATGGTGTAAAGCGTTCAACTTATGAACAATCAGGTCGGCCAAAGAAGGACACCACAAAGAATCAAAGGACAAAATAAGAGACAATTTATTAGTACTTGTATTATGAATCTACAAGCTAAGTCACACAACGGCAAATGGAAGATTCAAATCTACACCAAGGGTTCCATTTGCAATAACTGTCGAGCCTGGAGTAGTGCATTTGTTCTTTCCATTTAAAGGATGTATAATCGTGATAGCAGACCAAAAAAACCAATGATTAATAAATAGTGACCCGCGCAACGAGAGAGTGGAGCCCAGAGCGCATACTTCGACCGTGGGTGAGACAAAGCACTATGAACGTAATCTTTGATTCTTGGAAGGTTTGACGTCGCCACAAATGCCACTGACCAAGCGCAGGCTTGATTTGATTTACATAGTTAAATCATAAGCCTTTCTAGAACCAAACCAGCAGACTATGCCTGCTTTTCCAATTTCTACCAGCATTGTAGTTATAGAAAATTAAGAACCTAAAGATCGGCGTCCGTCATCAAAGGGAGGTTATTTAATGAGGCTATAGGGAGATATTACTACCTATGAATCGGAGTGTCTCCCATATCTTGACATATACAACCTGTAGTTACCGACCTCAAACCCATGGCCGGGTTATAATCGTAATGGAACTTGTGCGTGCTCCTGTGCTGAACCCGCAGTTCTTAACTTTCTATGTATTTAAAAGTATGAAGATAACTTACGAGTTTTTTAGTAGACTCATAACAGTATTTTCTCTGTGTCATTGTATATACTTCATGACATTTGGTCTTCTACGAAGTAAATATCATTTTTAATGAATAGTTTAGCCAGAATAGACACGTGCTATAAGAACATCGATTTCTGGCCAATAATACAGCGCAACCGTTCCACCTCTGGACGAAAAGGGTGGCGAGAGCAAGAAAAAGGAACAAGAGTCCATGGTTAAAAGCGTATGTTAGCCGCATGAATGAATTAGACACCGACAAAGAATTATTGAGGGTATTCGTTCTTAGCCGTTTGATGTAATTATCGAATTGAGCCCACTTTTAATGCTCAACATGTGAGATAGGCCATTGCTAGAGAGTTATTCTGTCTTGCCAAGGGTAGATGGGTCGCATGTTAAAATGCGAGGTAGAATTTCAAGAGTAACCTGCAAGACTAATATGTCAAGTTATTTACAAGAGGAGAAATATGATGGAAAGGGTATTGCATATTCTATAGGATGCTGCCAAGATTGTATCACTTGTGTCCAAACTAGGCAGAACGATTGATAAAACAACTTAACCACCGAACGAATCCACTCACTAAGACCCCTCACCCCCTCAGGCAACTCCTTTAACAAGTCTTGTTCCACTTTGTGACTGCAATGTCGTTTGTTAAGGCACGAATTGTGGATCCTCACAATTAAACAGCTTTAGAAGGATATCGTTTTGGAGAGCGGAGTTTGATTTACTAATATTAAGTCATCACACATTTGAGGATTAATTTAGAATTACCACCTATTGATTCTAATAATATTGAATCATTCATATTTGACCCACTATATCATTAGCCCCAGTGTATAAATTGAATTTACATTCAATGCTACTACTCGTCGAACAACAAATTCGCATCCTGATCTTACAAAATTAGGCTGTACAAACTAAAAATAGACGATTGTTTAAGATGTAATAAATACAACAATATTAGTTTTTAAGTATCAACGGCCTAAATATGCCTCTCACACGCTCGACACAATTTTGACTAAAACAAGTAAAGAATTTACTTAATCTTCGAAAATCAACATACATAAGGGTTCGTTAGGATTCAATATCATAGTTCCTTGGGCGCAACAAAGAAGGCGGGTCCTAGAAAGTTGGAAGCCGTGTGCCGATTGTACTACTGGCCAGGAAACTGGTATCAAAGTTCTATCTAACTACAAACAAAAGACTGTAACAAAAAGATCGAATGAAAACACACCATTAGTGGCGGACAAAATCAATAGAATAACAAACATTTACGCAATGCAAATTTAATGAGTATCCGCAGACGAGGACAGCCTTTTTAGAGTCTACTCGCAGGATGTGAAATATCTGACGCATTCCACACGAGGAGGAAAACCATAAATGTCGTAATATAATGGAAGAGAGGATAATACTGCCAAAGTTGCTAGTACAAAATGGATTGTATCATACGAATGATCCCGAATTAGAGCCTAGCGGGAGATTCAGTATCATACGCCTTCAGGATAAGAGACAAATTCTGCAATTTTTGGCGTGTATCATTCGTTTTTGAGTCGCCCGTGGCTTATCGTCTTTAACAAATTAAAAAAATTGCCATGAAAGTGGATCACAGACAATGGAAAATAGTGAAGTTATCAAAATATTTAAGTACTGAGAACCGATAATTTTGAGACATCTTGAGTGTGTTGAACAATTTGTTTATATAAAAACAATTAATCAAAGTTATTTGGGATTCTACAAGCAGGCCATTATCTAAATAATCAAACGAGACAAGATACATGTTAGACAATTGTAAAGCGAGTTACTGTAAATGTTAAGGGAGTCAAGGAATTCAGACGTCTTGGTTAATTTATCTTCCGCGAGCATTAGTTAAGTGATAGTCTGTTGTCTATGCATTCCCAACCGACAGTGAGAGAAAGCGAAGAAGCAATGGAGAATTAAAGAAACTCCTCCCAAGACAGAGAAATATTCCAGAGAGACAATAGGAGAAAGGACACTCAGAAGAATAGAGTAGATAATTTATTTGAAAGAGCAAAGAGGAAAGGATTTGGGATAAGAGTTCCAGTGCACGGTTAAACAGGTGGTCATTTACTGCCGAGCTCGCGGCAATAAATATCACATGTGCATTAACATGATCTAATAATTCATTATGATCTATTAGTTAAATTTCTTAGCTTTATTGTATTTCAATATTTGATTTAATCATATGAGAGCACATTAATTTGTAGCCACCCCTTATATAACGCTGATGGCTTATGTACCCACAAACGTGAGGGACATGCTCAACAGGATAGTTTTAATTTCAGTCGTGATGCTCGTTTTAGGTAACTTACAGGGGCTGTTATGTACTTCTGGGAATAATCATAGGTACTTCGAATCTACGGTGTTGCATAATTGCTAATTATTTTTTAGTTTACTCTTCAGTGTGTGAAGTAGAGATAAATAACGGATTCTAAGTATCTTCAAGATCGTATGTTATGACTAGGCTATTCAGGGTCAATGTGGAAAATTATAGAAGTGCGCGTTCAGTGATCTATCATTTAATATATGAACTTTGTAAAGCTAGATACAGTAAGTAACGTCATTTATACCTATCCCCAGAGGGACACTGTAATAGATAGCAAATAATTCAAAAATGACTATTGGTGTTTAAGTGCGCGTCTTACCACGAATGAATTCTCTCGTGGTGGCCCCGTTGAATGAGAGAGATTAAATTTATTCTTTCAATACAAGAAAAGTTATTTTTAAGAAATTTATCGTGCATGATAAGATCTATGAGATTATATTCGGGCTCGCAGCAAAGATTATTTATGATTCTTGGCAGTGCTTAGAGTCCATTTTCAAAGAAGACGGCTTTTGAAATCGGGAGCTCTTTACAACTGATCTTCATGTGGGCCGTTTGTATAAAAAAATTAATCAATTCTCTCGAACCCGACCAACAAGGCAATATGTAAATATGATATATTCGAATTTATGTCACCCTTATGAGGACAGCTAATAGACTTATATCTCAGAATAAGTATGATGTGTAGGGAAGGAATCATTAGGAAGTTAGATTGATGTACAAATCGTCTGTGGCAGAGTATTTTATTCACAACGTAACAAAACAAGTACATTGATAAGGGCAGGTGCCATTTTGACATGTAATATGTTGCTTATAAATGGCGCTCGTACTCACGGCGAGGTACTATGATTCTTTGCTCGTCAGGTGAGTCTACACGAGAACCATTACCAAATCAGTTTATGATAGATAGACTAAAACCCAGAAAAAGTAAAATAATAATATATAATATTAAATAATATACTATATGATATATATGAATGTCTGTTTGATAAATTAACATAATGTACAGTATCAAAGAATGTAAAAGATTATAAATGAAAATAATTTTATTTAATGTGGACGAACAATAACAATGAGTAAAATTCATATCATATAATTGTTATGCTGATTATCTGAATCTTTAAAGAATTTGATTAAAATCAGATGTTTATGCAAATGTTCAAAGAAGGTGAACAAATCGAAGAGTATGCGAAAAAATCATAAATACTTGATATTCGTAAGCATCTGTGAATGATAAAATATTTTGAATAATATTGGCCTATTGATAAGTCACATCACAATAGATCTCTCTTCTTCTCTTCCTTCTCTCTCTCTCTTCTCTCTCTCTCCTCTCTCCTCTTCTCTCTCTCTCCTCATCTCTCTCTCTCTCTCTCTCTCCCTACTCGTGCTCTCTCACAATACTACATAGAGAGAGAGAGAGAGAGAGAGATATTGTGATGTGATATCAATAGCATATATACAAATATATTTTATCATTCACAAGAGTTAGAAATATATTATGATTTTTCATCTTCGATTGTCATTTGAAAAAAAAATCATTTTATTCAGAACACAAAAATTATGATGACATTCATATTTTCATTAAAAATATTTCTTATATCTTTTTCTTTGTACTGTACATATGTTAATTTATCACATTTTATCTATCATAATTTATGTCAGTTAATCCTGAGAAGAATTGTATGTATAGCTTTAGACAACATTGTTTATTTGTTTGTGAACTTGTGAATAAATACCACAGACGATGTACATCATTCCTAATGTCTCCCTACATTTATCAATATAAGTATATTAAAATGAATAAATATATTACATATGCCTTTGTCTTCGAGAGAATGATTAATTTATACAAACGGCACACTGAAGAACAGTTGTAAAGAGCCCGATTCAAAAAGCGTCGAAAATGGCCTATGCAAGAATCAAAATAATTTTGCTGCAGAATATATCTATAGACTTAATAGTTTCTTAAAATACCTTTCTTTTTGAAATATCTTTCAGAGTTCATTCTGTAAGAGGCCTTCAAAATAGTAAGCATCTAACAGGTTCTGGGGATAAATGACGTACTTACATGTATCTATAACGTCATATAAGATCACTGAAAGCGCTTCATAATTTCCACATTGATGACCTATATATTTGATTATTTCTTATTTACACTCACTGAGTAAATTAAAAAAATTACAATATGACACGAGATGTATCTTTTCCCAAACAAAGCCCTGTACGCCTAAAACGAGACACTGAAATAAAACTACCAGCAGTCCTCCGTGAGGACATAAGCCAACAGCGTAAAGGTACCAATATTCCTCAGATAACAAATATATAAATAACATGTAGGAATATAATGTACAAGGGATATTTATTGGCGAGTCGCATAAAATGACACTGTAAGTGCATGGAATTACATCTCTCTCTCTTCTCTCTCTCTCTCTCTCTCTCTCTCTCTCTTCCTCTCCTCTCTCTCTCTCTCTCTCTCTCTCTCTCTCTCTCTGTGAAAGAGTCATGGATTTACCGGTTAAGAAACGCTGGGATCATTCGATATAACCTTTTCACAAACTTTGCAGATATCTGTCTAATTACAATGGTCTCCTCGTGTTGGAATGGCAGATATTATCACTGACTGCTGCATAAAATCTCGCGTAAGTGTCATTGTTTGTCCAAGTGTTTACATTGATGGCATTTTATCTCCCATAAAGTAAACGATCTACGCCGATGACAACTCTTAGCAAGGGCATTCTCTAGTTAACGGGCAATATTTAGAAAATAGAAATAATCGGTCGCTTAATTGTTAAACGTCATCATATTACTTGTATTGACACGCCAAACATGCAGTCAACAGCTTAAAGGCCGAGAGCACCGTGTTCTATTGACCGACATCGCGCTCATGAAATATGCAATTCCAATATTTCTCCTTGTAAATAACTTGACAATATATGATACTCTATGCCATTACTTGAAGAACAACTGAATGGCCTAATGACATAGTATCTCATCAACGCTAAGAGAAATGGTAGGCTAAAACCTTTTAAAATGCTTTCCCAACTCCCCAAGGGTGATTCAGTTTTAAGATGAGGCAAAAAGTAATCAATGGAACCTAGCTCATCAGATCAGGCAGGGTGAATGAACCACCAGTGAAGTGGTTCTTTAAATAATACACAAGCCGTGGCTCTTTTTTTTTTTTTTTTTAAAGAAAATGCTAGCCCTTTTCACTTTATTAATAGGTTTGCAAGAATCTACTAGGTCAAGAAAATACGTATTTAAAGAAACAGTCAAGGACCAATCGAGAGATTATTGACTGCTATCATCATTGGAAAAAGCATCTGCATTTTATCTTCAAACTTGACGAAATGGCAGGGGTATCAGCTGTTTCCACGAATACAACAATACCGTGTAAAAAACATCTTCTGGAACCATAATATGGCATGCATTATTTACCTGATTAATTGTCTTCTGGTGTTCAGTGCGGAGCTGCAATCGAGACCCCAAAAAACTTGAACCCTAACCCAGCAACGTGAGTTATGAAAACAGAGCGCATCATGTAAACATTGAAAGAAGTTACGCAATATATACGTCAATGATCTCCAGAAATTCAGTGTTATGGTAAATGTTCATTGCACTCTGAAATCCACCAGCGCTGTTATGTTAAGTGTTCAGTGCACTCTATAATGAAATCCTCGATATCTAGGAATTCAGTGGTTGTTAATCTTCATACGATAAAATCCTTGATCTTTAAAAATTAAGTGTTATGTTTAGGTGTTCATTACATTTATATTCAGCTAATGAAATCAAATTAAACAGATTTATACATGTACATTTAGAGTAAATGAGGGTGTTATGTCCAAAGTCAGGGAGGTTAAATTTTCTTATTTATCTATTTATTTATTTATTATGTATGTATGTATGTGCTTTTTTGTTTATTGATGTATCCGTTAGCAACTTAATGCAAAAACTAATTGATCGCTTTGAAGATGGAATGCAGATGTACAAATGCGAAGATGTGCTGAACTTTTAAAGCAATTATCATTTAGGAATCAATTAAAATGTACCAATTTTTTAACCTTCAGCAATCTTGACCTAATTAGTACATACATGTATCTTCGTCTTAGGAAATCCCCGTTAAATGTTGTTGCGATTCCGACACCGATCCGGACCCTGAAGAATTTAATGTAACCATGGCCGAGGTCTGCAATCTCTGATTGCTCTTGTTTATCTATACGGATTTATTTGTCTGTTAGCAACTTCATGCAAACACGAAGAGCCAAATCGCTTTGAAAATTGAAATACAGGTGTATCTTGGTCTAAGGAAGTTTCTCTTAACGTTTGGTTGCGATCCGGACCCAGATCTGAATCCAGAAGACTTTAATGTAGCCTTGGCGGAAGTCAGAAATCACTGATTACTCTTGGTTATTACCTCCGCTAGGATCGAGGTTATAGAATTGGCGGCGTTTATTTTTTGTCTGTTAACAACTTCATGCAAAAACCAATGGTCAAATCGCTTTGAAAATTGGTACACAGATGTATCTTGGTCTAAAGAAGAACCTACTAAATTTGGTGGCGATCCGCATCCAGAAGACTTTAAAGTAACCATGGAGAGGTATGCAATCTCTGATTGCTCTATTTATTTGTGGTTAACTTTGTTAGCAACTTCATGCACAAACTAATGGTCAAATTGGTTTGAAAATTGGTACACAGACGTGTCTTGGTCTAAGGAAAGCCCTAAAAAATTTTGGTTTGCGATCTGAATCCTGGATCGAGAAGGCTTTAATGTAACTTTTGCCAAAGTCCGCAATCTCTTGTTATTCTTGTTTATTCATTTATTTGTTTACGGATTACTTTGTCTGTTAGCAATTTCATTAAAAAAATAATGGTCAGATCGCTTTGAAAATTTCTTTGTCTAAGAAAGAGCACATCAACTTTTTGTGGCGTTCCAGAAAATTTAAATTTTCAAACTTTGGCGGAGGTCTGCAATCTTTGATTGCTCTTGTTCTTCCATGACATTTAATTAGATGTAATCAACCCCCATGACAACTTAGTAGTGCCTGTTTATGTATCCTGCACAGATGAACTGGACCATAATATTCTCACCATGCTTGAAGTGTAATTAAACGTACTTATTGAAAATCCATGAAACAACTTGTCTGTAAGTAGCTTGCCTCGATTTAAAAAAATGATCTATGCAGAACAAGCTCTGCGCATCGAATAAATTGGAGAACAACACACCATATGCAGGCGATGATGGAATATTGCTATATAAATATGGGAAATTGACGATGAGAAGCTGAAATCGTCCCGTTTGTCAATAAGTTGAAGTAGTTAGTTGCCGTTCATACCAATGTTCAATAAAATATCCAAGTACGAAGCAGCACAGAAGACTCATTTCTAGTTCCTGGAATATTGAATCGATATATTACATGTAATTAATCTGCGTCGTCCGTTGTGTGAAGTTCGTCGTCCATAAACATTTTAAAATTCTTGATAACTACCATTCCATTTCATTTCAAAATTTAGCAAGAAACATGTTTGAGACAAGGGGGACATAAATTCAAAAACTCCTATACTAGTAGGGCCCTATAGAGATGGGGAACAAACCGTCAAATTTGACAAATTTTCAAAAATCCTCAAGATTATCTACAACCACATATGTGTAAGAAAAACTGAAAGCATTGTGATGTAGAGCAGGAAGGCCTCTACCCAAGTTTTAAGTTTGATGATCCCCTAGGTTATGTTTCTGAATCCAGGGCGAGGTCAAACTTGGTATATACATGTAGTATTTATGTATTTAAAAAAACCAACTTCTTGAATGTTATTGATACTGAATGGATATTTAGAATGACAAGGTGGCCCTTTATCAAAATTGTAAATTTTACGATCTCATGGGTTGGGGTTTTGGGATCAGGGTGGGGGCAAAATGATCATTGATTAAGTGTATGAACAATTATTTCTTGATAACTGTCATTGAAGTTCTTTTCAGATTTGGTATGAAACATCATGACATAAAAATAGTAAATTGCAAGACCACTGGGGCCTTAGAGGCAAGACAAAAATTGCCCAATGTTCAAAAACTTTAATGTGTTAATAAAAAACCCACCCAAATGCATAAGGATGTAGAGAAGGAAGGCCTCTGTCAAATTATCTCCGGAGTAGAGCTTGGTGTGTTGTATTTATGTGTGTAAAGGCAGAAATAACAAACAGTGATCAATCTCGTAAGTCCCAAATAGAATATAAAAACAAGAGTTGGGCAAACACGGACCCCTGGACACACCAGAGGTCGAATCAGGTGCCTCTAGGAGTAAGCATCCCCTGTTGACCGGTCACACCCGTCGTGAGCCCTTGATCAAGTAAACGGAATAATCTGTAGCACAAAGACGGTCTAAGAAATAGTATGGAACAAGTCAAACTGCATTTGACCCGATGGCGCGTTGTATTGGCAAATTAGATTGTTTTATTATACCTTTACTGATTTTTCACTATATAAAAGTAGGTGGTTAGATTTGGCTAATTCCCTAGAAATTGCCGTAACAGGACTAATCCCCGGGCGTTAGTCATATGAACTAGATCTAATCCCTGCTTGAGAACTAATTCCCGTCCCGCGTACTTCTAATCCTCTGGACTTTTCTTTTTTTAATATACAAAAAGACCCGAAATGTTCGTCATAGTTTTTTCAGCCAAACTGATTCATGTACGTCACATATTAACGTAGACGCTATTGTTTACGTCACAATGCTTTTGTACGCCACAATGCTTTTGTAAACGATAACGTAGTAAGTAAACACCAGCGAAAACTTTCAACGGCAATTTAGGTTTATGACTTCTATCACAGGAGTCGGCAATTTTATCAATTAAAATAATAAGATGTATGAGAAATGGGGATAACCTCTACTGTGGAGTTCACGAACTAGTGAGGCGGAAGCGACAGGAATGCAACGGATTTTTTGCAAAACTGCCCAGGTATTATTATAACACAAATAACAACAGTACGCGCATAATTAACATCCGGACAATTGTTTCCCACCTGGTTTCCGAACAATACCCTCTACATTCCTTATAATGACATAAATCCCAACACAAGCAACATTTCGCTTAGAAACAAACGCCATGGGGTGAGCGTGACGTCACGTCATTTACTGCGGAACTATCGCTGTTGAATTTATATGAATAAAAATTTAAAAGTACATAAAATCACTTATATATCTCTCATTTGTATGATTTTATTTTTAGAAATAATAAGTAACTTGATAATGATTTTTAAATGAACGTAAAGGTTTTATATTTGCGCATTGGAAATAAAGGGAGGTAATTGCCACGAACTGGATGTCCGGAATTTTTCAAATGATATCGAAGAAAGATGTCCAACAATAATTTGCAGCTGCTCTTTTGGTAAGGCATGTCTCTATTTTTACTATTATTTTGTGTTTTAAAAGTAAAACTTCAAATGGTTTTATCTATATAATGATTGGTTTATAGAATTTATTCATTTGGTGTTGGAAATGGAAAACAATCAAGTTATTCAATCAACTGGAAAAAAAATAGAAATAAATGATCAACACGTACCTAACGTTTTAAAACTGCATAAAAAAACCCAAAAAACTGTTCAATGACATGGGGAGTGATAAAAAGTTTATTTAAATATGTGATAATTAACAAATTATCATTTTTATTGCGACAAGATCCTAATCAATGCCAATCTTGTTTTATCTTCTCAGTGCTTTCAGAAATAAGAAATCCATGGTCATGAAAAAAAATTTAAAAAAAAATCGGGATTAACAAGAATTGAAATCATGCATTTGCAACAATAAAATTTGATGGCTTATATGTCATTTTAAAAAACCAAAACACAAAAAATATCCCGTTTACACAAAAAAAAACAACAAAAAAAAAACCTCGAAAATCTTTTTGACGTCACATTATTTCACATTGCGTTCATTCTTTATTGTGACGCAATGTGTGTATTTCACAGCATCTCCATTATTCACTGGGAAATAATTTCTTTTCCTATCAATATTTAATATCAAGCCATCAATGTAATTTTCTCTTCTATAAGTATATGTATCTGAAAATGTATGTAATTTAAACATGATGTTGAATTGCAAGGGGGGGGGGGGGGGGGGGGGGGGGGGGGGCTGCACATCAAGCTAGTGGTTATAGGAACGCGTTTTCAAATTACAATTATATAATTTATATATTTCAAACAATATTTTATATTAATTAGTTGATATTACTTTTATATATATCAGACTTGTATCATTTGTTGATATAACATAACTCAGTGAGGGCCTGCAGTATATGAATATTATCGTACTTGGGCTACTTGTTCCAAACATGCAGTAAAATTGACTGCAAGTTTTCCATCACTAATACCGAATAGCAAATGTTTATGAATTTTCAGCAAATAACATAAATTTTATGTTTGGGAAAGTGGTAACTCCGCACGAACCGAAAACAATTTCACGAAATATTACAGCCCACAAGACCTACTGAGAATAGACTTAAACAAGTCAAATTTTTATCTTTGTATCTAAAGATGTTTAAAAAATTGCAGGTTTTTTGAAAAGAATTCATTTGCAAATATATATGTATATTTTATGTTTATGAACTTATTTGCAAAAAGTTAACTGGTTTGAAATTATAGACTTAAGTTTTTATATCTCATTTATGGGTTAATTGGGAAGTATAAGCAAGGGTATTCATTTTAAAGGGTAAAACAAGTTATTAAAATTCTACCATATTCTCATTTTGTTTAAATACCTGAAGAAAGTGAACGGGAACAGTTACTTTAAAACTATCGTTTACGATCGCATTGCGCCCTCTTCGTTATTAAACGCAGTTTCCACACAGTAGTCTACGACAAAAGTTACGACCTTATCAAGTTTTCATGCATGATATTTATACAAAGGCGATCCAGGCCTGCTCACCGCGCGTGCGCCCCAGTTAGAAATTTTTTGTATGTCTGTTTTTGTTATTTGTAGTTACCCTTTGTATTCATTAATCTCGTAATAGAGGAAATATAAAGATGAATTAAAATCTAATGTTTGATAACCAATTAAGGTTGTTTGCCATTACTTTTCAGTGGTTTTGCCCATGATTTTCTATCTCGACTTATACTAATAAAATTTATGACATGAATACCACTTACAATTATTCCTTATCATACAAGTTTCAAATTTATTTCAATTACAGGGGTAGACTGATTTTTGAAAGTGGGGGGGGGCAAACTTTTAAAAAATCACAGAAAAGTGGGGGGTGGGAACCTCTATTTATTACGTAAAGGGGGACAATGTTACTTTTAATTTCTAAATAAATAATCATACAAATGAGTGAATATTTAATGATTTATTACTTTTTAAATTTTTATTCATAAAATTTCACTAGCGTATAGTTCCGCAGTAATGACGTGTTACGTCACCTCACCCCTGGCGTTTGTTTCTGAGCGAAAGTTGGTTGTGTTGGATTAGGTGTTCATTTAAGCCATTCAGAGGGGTGTATCTGTTACGGAACCAGGTTGGGAAATTGTGGATGTTATTATGCCGCGTACTGTGTCTATTTGTGTTATAAATTCACCTGGCAATTTTGCAAAATCGCGTTGCATTCCTGTCGCTCGCTCACTACGTTCGTGAAGCTCCACAGTAGAGTTATCCCCATTCTCATACCATTTTTATTTTATTTGATAAAATTGCCGACTCCTGTGCTTCTATTAGCGAAAATTGAATTGGAAATCTGTATCTACTTGAGTTTACTGATAGAAACTTGTTTTATAAAAGCATTTTATGTCTCCTATTAGAAAAATTACCACATGGATTTTATCAAATATCGAGCACACCAATTAAATGAATCGTTTTCTTTAAACCACTATTTAACGGCTGGGGCTATGTTGGCAGTTCTGAATGAACGTTAAATTCAGTTGTTATCCATAGTTTCAATTTGTATCGGTATAATAAAACAGTGAACGTATATCACTGAGGGAATTAGCAAGATTCCAGTTCCCTTCAGCCAGGATTATTTCCCTCGGCTAACGCCTCGGGAAATAGCCCTGGCTTTGGGGAACTGGAATCTTGCTAACTCCCTCAGTGATATACGTTAACTGTATAATAACGACCACATGATATGCGAAAGGCCGACTATAACGCGACTGTTGGAACTCCTACAACATCAACTTGATTGTCAATAGCCTGCCTCGATTTAAAAACTGATCATGCGCAGAACAAGCTCTTGTGTATCGAATAAGTAGAAGACAAACAAGCCATATACAGGTGATTATGGAAAGATGGGAAGTTGACGATGGAGAAGATGAAATCATCCCATTTGTCATAAAATTGAGTTGTTAGATTGATGTTAATGGCTATGTTCAATTAAATATCTAAGTACGAAACAGCCCAGTTGCTATGTACTATGTTACT
>CAJDSM010035400.1:0-15502 GCA_903981925.1 Ostrea lurida | reverse complement strand
GAGTAAGATTCGCCAGTCCTTCTAGGGAAGAATGCGTCGACGGAATTTCCAGTACCAAGACAAATGATCAAGCCAGCAACGTACGATGGCAGTGGGCCTTAGTCAGATTACCATGCGCATTTTGAATCCTGTGCAAAGCTAAGTGGATGGAGATACAACCAAAATGGATTGTATTTAGCAGTTTCCCTTAGAGGCAGTGCACAGGGTGTGCTTGGTAACATGCCAAAGGGGGCAAAGCCCGATTATCAGACATTGGTAAAAGCTTTGGAAGACCGATTTGCACCTCCAAGTAAAACAGAGTTATACAGGGTGCAGATGCGTGAGCGTCGCCAGAGAGCAGGTGAGTCTGTTCTGGAAATAGGACAGACCATTCTTCGACTTGCCAATTTGGCCTACCCCACTGCGTCAGCTGAGATCAGGGAGACATTGTCTAAAGACCAATTCGTGGACGCACTAGTCGACTCGGAAATGCGCATCCGCATCAAACAGACACGCCCCAGAAATCCGAAGGATGTTATTCAGTTGGCGGTCGAATTAGAGGCATATAACAGGGCTGAGAAAAAGAACTATGCTCGTCCCACCACCGCTGAACCCGTGGATGGGAAGACAGCCTCGCTATTGGGAGAACTTTGTGCGAAGTTAGAGACGTTAGAGAGAGAAATGCGGAACTTGAAAGCACAACAGAACGGAAGTTCACCCCAACCAAGACGCAGAGAAACCAGTCAAACACTTGGGGAGCAGAAATTATTCTACTTCTGCCAAAAACCCGGGCATTTGCGCAAAGATTGTAGAGCCTACCATACGCAAAGGAAAGACAAAAATCCGTAGTCCCCCACTTCAGAACGCCAACAAAATCATGGTGGGAAGACTAAAGACGTCGACGCAAAGCCTGCTAGCAAGAGTGTCAAACCTGGCGATCACGCTTCCATTGGTGCAAGCCCAGTCGGAATGGAAATGGTCTGTTCATTGAAATGGACATCTGTGCGTTGTTGAGGCAAAGCTGTTAGTAGATACAGGTGCCACGGTGAGTCTAATTTCTACTGGTCTCTAAGTAAGATTCCAGAGGATAAACGGCCTAGATTGAGCTCGTTCAGCAGGGATATACTGAATGCTGGTGGTAATCCTCTCCCGATAAGTGGCAGGGGAAGTTTTCCAGTACAAATATGTTTCCTTTTCTTGCAAATTGGACGTGGTAGTTGCATAACTGAGCAATGACGGGATCCTGGGACTTGATTTCCTGGAAGAAAATGGATGCACAATTGATATAGTGATGAGGAAAATGTGCATTAATGGAAAACAATACAGCCTTATAAAAGAAAGGAGCTATGGGTGCTACCGAATAGTGGCGCTTAACACGGTGATAATACCAACCAGTCAAGAGGTAGTCATAAAAGGCAGAGTATGTGCGCCAGAAGGCAAGGGCATCCCACTGATTCATGGTCTGGTGGAACCAAATGAGAAGTTCGTATCCACGGGTACCCTTGTGGGAAGGACTGTAGTCAAAGCAGACAGTGTTGTACCAATTTGAGTGTTGAATCTGGGGGCCAGGAAGTCGAACCATTTACAGTGGTACTCATATTGCTAAAACGTTATCAGCCTGCGCAGTCCAAGCAGAGAAAAAGACAAAGAATAGCTCTTTGTTGCATGAAAAACTGGAAGACCTCTTACAGCGCAGTAGCACTGACCTTACAGAGAATCAGAAATCCAAGGCGCGGGATTTTCTGCGGCATTACTTGCATGTATTTGCCCTAAGTAACTCAGATTTGGGTGTGACAAACGTGGTTGAGCATGAAATAGATGTTGGAAATGTCTATCCCATTAAGGAACCCTTGCGGCGCGTTCCTTACCATGCTGCCGAGGAAATCGACAAACATGTGAATGATATGTTGGAGGACGGAGTTATAGAGCGCTCTTCTAACCCATGGGCAGCTGGTGTGGTCTTGGTACGAATAAAAGACGGTAGTACTCGTTTTTGTGTCGATTACCGGAAATTGAATGCATTGACCATTAAAGACGCCTACCCATTGCCGCGTATCGATGATTCGCTGGACAGTCTCTCTGGTAATGCGTGGTTTTCAACGCTAGACTTATGTTCGGGATACTGGCAGGTATCTGTGAAGGAGGAAGGCCGAAGTTACGCGCAAAGTCCTCTTTCAATTTCGTAAGATGTCATTTGGACTGAGCTGCGCACCGGCTACTTTCCAAAGATTGATGGAGACGGTCATGGCTGGTCTTCAGTGGGAACTTTGTCTAATCTATCTCGATGATGTGATTGTCGTGGGCAAAACTTTTGAAGACATGATTGAAAAACCCAAGGAAATGCGCCCTCTTTTCACGCAGAGTACTTTACTTGGGCCATGTCACCACAGAAGATAGATCCTGAGAAGGTGGAAGCTATCAGGAATTGGCCAGAGCCCTGTAATGTATCTGAGGTTCGCTCGTTCTTGGGTATCTGCGGGTACTACAGGAGGTTTATAGAAACGTTTGCGGAAAAAGTAAAACCCTTAACTAAACTGACGGAAAAAAGCAACGCTCTAGTCTGGACCCAGTAGTGTCAAGATGCTTTCCACAGCCTTAAAGCGAAGTTATGTAGTGTGCCCATTTTAGCCATGCCTGATTTCGAACAGCCTTTTTATATATTGGACACAGACGCCAGCAATTTTGCAATAGGAGCTGTTCTGTCACAGTGCATAGATGAAAAGGAACGCCCTATTGCATGTGACAGTCGAACCTTACCTAAAGCTGAGAGACAGTACTGTGTTACGAGGAAGGAACTTCTGGCAGTTGTGCATTTTTGTAAATATTTCAAACACTATCTAAATGGTAAACGTTTCACGGTGCGCACTGACCCAGCGGGTCCTTCGCTGCATTATAACTTCAAAAACGCCCAGGGCGCAAAGTAGCGCGGCCTGGGATAGGAGATCATAGAGTGCGTTTGACATGAAGATTGAACAGTCGTGGTACCAACACATCGGAATGCAGATGCTTTGAGTCGCATCCCTGCAAACAATGTGGTTACCATGGATTGGAACAAACAAGCCCTGGTGAGGTCGTTGCACAGGTTACGACGGAAGACTTAGGATCTTTATGCAGTCTGCAGGATGCTGATGCTCAGATTAAGCAAAGACTGGGTATTGGCAAGCAAGCGACCGGGTTCTCCGAGATATGTAGCAGGAAGAGTGCTGAAATCCTTGTGTTGCAATCATAATTCGGAAGGCATACTATATAGAAGATGGGAAGGTCCCGAAAAGCTAAAGAAAGACAGGCTATACTCCCAATGTCGGAAAGACGAACAACACTTATGATGAGCCACGACAACAAGTCTCAAGACACCTCGGTGTGCGCAAGACCCTTGCAAAGATTCGACAGAGTACTACTGGCTGGACTTCAAGACGATTGAGGACATACATTGCTGCGTGTGATAAGTGGAGTCGAAGTAAAGCTCCACCGAGAACAAGAGAGCCCAATGAAGATTACTATATCGGGTGCTCCGAGGAGTGCATTGCACACAAGTCATAGGAGAAACCCGTAACAGAGAAGAGGCAACAAGTATATCTTGGTTGTCGCAGAATTACTTTTCTAAATGGACTGAGTGCTTCCCAATGCAAATATGGAGGCAGCAACTGTTGCACGTAGAACAAGTATCAACACGCTTGGCGTCCCGTCTACTACATTCAGACCAGGGGACCCAATATGAAAGCAGGTTGTTTGCCAGTATGTGCAAGTTACTTGGCATAAAGAAAACTCGGACCACACCATACTGGAGATAAGGAGAGTATCAGGATCATCAATGCTGTTCGGGAGCATATTCAGGTGAAATCATAGCCCAGAAAGCGTATCATGATGCCAGAGCTGACATTGGAAAAGTACCCAAGAGGAACAGTGTATGTTTTTCCCAACAAAAGAAAAAATTGGGTAACTCACTCGAACTGATAGCTACTGGAGGGGCCCGTTTGAGATACTTGCGCAGATTCTGATCTTCTGTATGAGGTAAACTTGGTAGCCGTGGTGCGCTCAGGTGTTCACGTGGATAGACTTGTCGTTTGCAGCAAACCACAAGTTCTGTCTGGAGAGACGTGGAGAGAGACGACAGACAAACACAGCAGGAGATGGTCGTTACAGAATAAGGGTGCCCAGAAATGAAACGGCAGATCATACTGTCGTGAGGATGAAAGTAGAGGCGACTCCTCACTGGCACGACGATTAAATGTGCGTGTAATAGCACATTTTAACATGTTGCTGAGTTTACCATTGGGTTAAATAAAATCCTAGTATTTTGTGTTTGCAAATGGTAAACGCACAAACTCTGAGAACACTGAGGCTTGGTTTTAGATAAAGCAAGATAGCTTGTGATTTTTTTTTATGCCAAGGACTGTGTAGTCATGTTTGTGAGGACGCAATAAAGTGGGGTGGGGTGTGATGAAGCGTGAAAGCTGTAGACTGATTTCATAGCTGAGCATTATCGCCCACTATCATTTAATTATTGCTGCGCAAAGATCAGGTGTTGCGGACATCCCGCCGTCTTGTGGTAGAGCTCTGGTGTGCGGACATCCCTGCAAGTGTCTCTGATAGAACCGGTGAATAGTGATAGGTGTGCGGACCATCCCTGCTGTCACTGCGGCAAGGGCAAGTGTGCGACATCCCTGCTTGCACTTTGTGGAGTGCCGATGTGTGGACTTCGCCAGTGCACTTGTTTCTATACTTGACGCTTACCAGAAATCCTTTACATAGCCGCGTACGCTGATTACAGTCTGGCGCATTGTATATAGTTTGCAGCAATCAGGGCTATATACCGTTCTCTAAACACGGGACGGCCCGCGGGGGTTCACGGGCAGTGACCTCGCCTGCACGTTACAATAAATTCTGAGATGACTTCACATCGCATTTAAAAGCGCTTGGATTTACGGAACGACCCGAAATTTAGCCTAATTTATTTTTCGTTAACTGCTTTTAATTAGGTAAACAGTGAACAATTTTTAACTTTTTTTGTCTTTATCATAGGTCGCTTAGTAGTATATGTAGATTTCTTCTGCGACTGATCGTATATATTAAATACCTAAGAATACCGAGACCTGGCTCTTTAAATTGTGGCTTTGAGGTTATTACTGTGTTGTAACGGGACATGAGCAGACTTGTCTATCTATTAAAGGGTGAACATATACATTATTTTCTGTTATAATAATTTAAAAAACTAATTTCGTGCACGTGAAAAACAGTACACGTGTTTTTCTACTTTGAACAATGATAATGGGGAGTTACGGGGGGGGGGACGTTATACTACTTTCAAATCAATAATCAGTTTCCAGTCAAAGTAGTACGGGTTCATATATGAAACTGCTCATTTACTATAAGCTATAAACTCACGGCTCACGGTGGGTGTGACCGGTACCAGAGGATGCTACTCCTCCATGCACCTGTATCCCACTTCGAACTTTTGTCGGAGGTCGCGGTGTCTAGCCCTCATACTCTCGTTTGTAATATGGTTATTTTTTGGATTATGATTCACTTAAAGGATGTTATCGTTCGCCTATTTGTTTCAAAGAATGTTTTCTGCACGACATATCAGATTTAACGCTAATTACCACGACAAATTTCTATGGCATGTACTTGAAAATACCATTTTTTCACATCTATACATCAACGACACCACAGCGCATGGTTCTTTCATATATTAACTGGGATCTTGTTCGAAGTGCGATTTGAATATTAGTTTATTGAATTCACAAAATTTGAATACCTAACTACAATGGTGTTAAAACACTAAATAACTTTAATGTTATTAAAATCATTTATCAATGTGCATCTTACTTTATCTTATCGTCAGTCTTCGTTGTGCAGCAAGGAAATTAGATGAAAGCTATAAGATAAACTTTTTTGGCATTCTTTTTTTTATGACCTAAATACTTTGATATTACTGTGAAATAAATTATGTGATTCAGCCAATCAAATTGACTGTTACATGTTACAGTTGAAGGAACCTTGCGATATTTTCTTGCTATCCTTCTTTACTTTCTTACCGGTATTTTTCTTCCCTTTTAATTTTTATTTTGCTAACAATTTAAACCTAGACATTTCCTTGTGAATGATTTGTGCAGCATATGTACGACCTAACTGTGCTACTACACCACTTGCACGGTCGGTTTCGGTACGCTTTCTTGCACGGTACGGTTGTTTTCTATAGACGTACGGTACGCTTCTTGCGCGGTACGGTTCGGTTCTTGCACGGTACGTTACGCTTCTTTGCGCGGTACGGTTCGTTTTCTTGCACGGTACGGTTCGCTTTTGGCGGTACGGTTCGTTTTTTGCACGGTACGGTGCGCTCGGGCTTGCATGGTACGGTTCGTTTCCTGCACGGTACGGTTTGATGAACGGTTTATGAACGCTATGCAAATTGAGTGGGCGCAGCTTTGTTTGATTGACTGTCGACTACTTATTTTATTTAATTTCATTTAATGTAGGCGTATTTAATTTAGTGTTTGGTTAAATTTTTGTTATTTTCGTGTCTGGAAGAAAACAACGAAATTAAATCCAACAGAAATTTTATTTTCAGAAAATCTTTACTTCAGTGTTAGAAATGTGTGTTTCTGTTATTCGTAGTCGTCTCGATAAAATATTTCGCTAGTACTGTCATCATTGTACTCGCACTTTGTTGTATTAAGAATGATTGCTGTCAAAACAGGACAATTCATAATTAGACACGGGTGCAAGTTTCGGGTTCGGTTTAATTAAGAATGATTACTATCAAAACAGTACTGGTCATTTTAAGACACAAAGTCGGAGTACAGCTAACTGTTCATGCATGATGCTGACAGTGAGTTTGAAGTGTCGTGGAGACAAACCCCTTCTGTGCATTATTTTATGCGGCAGGAGAGATTTATATTGAAAATAAAAATAAATACACTGATTTTTTTTTTTAAATTCATTTTCTGACTTACACATTGTGCATGTACATGCATTCAATATACAGGTACATGTACGTGTACATTGTACATGATCTATGAATATATGATTGTATTTGTTGGTGAAAAAAGATAGCTTAATACTACTGAAGAGACATAATTTGTCGAAATGCGCATCTGGTGCATCAAAATTGGTACCGTATATGATTTATATTCATGTATGTTTTACAGATTTGAAAAAATCTACACATATGCACAAAAAGCATCGATAACGGGAAAAGTAGTATATATATACATGCATATATTGACGTTTACATTTAAACTTGCACGTGCCATTGTGGCAGGTGAATCCCAAGACGATGTCGTCTTACACAACCACCTCAATACCAGGGTGTCCGGGTAGCATAGTGGTTAAAGCACTTGCTTCTCACCGCTGCGACCCGAGTTCGATCCTCGTGATCGGCAGTGGCTGTATGTGAGAGGGTATGGTGGTCGCCCACTCGGACACGTGGGTTTCCTCCGGTTTCCTCCCACAAAATGACCCCCTCACGCCAAAATCTGTGCAAGTCGGTAAAATAGCTAGTTTATAGCTAATGCTAATTGTTGATGTATAAGTCCGACTTTCAAAATAAAGCTTATTTATTTATTTTATTTATTTATGACAGGGGTAAAATGGCTTCAATTCAGTACACGATCCTAACCCTTAATTGCATCACACATGTAACCCACCCTCTACTCTAAAGTGATCAACCAGAAAGATATCGATAATTTCACTTTGTTGTTGAAGAATAAATAATCGTAACGGTACAGTCCCTGAAACGTTACTACTTACCACACGCACGGTGACCGCACGCAGAACGCACGGTGACCGCAATTTGGTGACCGGTGACCGCACGCTAACCGCCAACGGACCGCAATGTGAACGGTGACCGCACGTTGAACGCAATATGAATTAATTCTTCGGAAGTTTTCGGATTTTTTCCACTTGGGTTAGAAAAAAAGTTAAGGATCATGATTCGAATAGTCATATCCAACTATTGCGGCCATCACGTGATTTGATCATTATTTTTACATTATAGATTACCTGTATTTACTATAGTATAGGCGATAACGGGGAGTGTGTGATTAAACTATTATAACTTTTTCATATGCAATTATATAGATAAAAGTTGGACCCCTGACCTGAAAGAGCATTAATTTTTACAAACTGATATATCTTATTTTCAGTCGAGAAATGATATTATTGCTTCAAAATTCATTTGAAAATAGTGTGTATAGGGTTCAATAGATTATCGTGTAAATTACGAAACATACGGTGAATTTTCGCATTTCTGCGTGTATAAAAACGTATTTCAAACACCTTTTTTCAATATTTCTGGAAAAAGGTTGGACATTTAGTGTAAAGTTAAAACACCAAACTATTGAAACATGAAAAACATCTCAGTTCAGAACCTACTTTTATTGCTTTAAATCGGCGTTGAAAATTAAGAACTTTTCCACCGATATTGAAAAATGATTTCAAAATGGCGGGACGGCAACCGGGAGTAAACAAAGCGTCATGTGAAAGTTGGTTATTTTAAAATCTGTTTAATTTGTTTGAATAACAAGACAAAGAAGAGAAAATTATTGCTTAACCCATGAAGTTCGAGAAATATCCTTTGCCTTGACTGAACCACAAATAACAAGTGCTGCAAATGACTTTGTGGCAAACCAGTTGAGAAATCTTAGACCATTGTCTTTTACTTGTACAGACAAAGGTTATGATCTACTCTAATACATCTATTTGAATGTTGTTGTTGGAAGAATTTGGTGTTGTTTTATGCTATCCGATAATTGTGTTTCAATAGAATCTAAGGACTTATTTCCATCAATTAGTAGAGTCATGCATTTCACAAGTAATAAGGAAATTGGCAGGGAAAAACACAGAATTTTAATCAGAGACACCTACCTCATTTTCACAAAAGCCACCGTTAGTTAAGCATGAGGTTATAATTCACATCATTAGGATCAAAATAATAATCGATATTCAACGATAATTTTTTCATATATGATCCCCCTGTATTTAAGTTTATCGTAATAAAGACAAAACAAATATTGTGCCTGTGCTAACTTTGTTTTAATAACTTTAAGTTGTAATCTATGAATTTAAAATCTGATAAAATTAAATCAAGGTGTGAATGGGGGTTTTGTCGGTAATTAACAGCCCTGTAACTCATTACTTCCCTACTAGTCCACCAAATATCTTGCGTATTTAATTCATCTGATTAGCGAATCGAACTAACCGTTTTAGTCAACAGGAAGTCTCATTGTAAAAACAGAGTTTATCGACCTCAATTATGACTCGAAATATTGGATAGTAAAAAAAAAAAAACAGAGGCCATCAGGCCTTAAACGGTCACCTGAGTATCAAGCCCCAACACCAGGAGTTCGATAATTGCATTTTCTTAAGGTCTCATACAGAGTATTTTGTTCACATGTTAAAATATATCTTCAATATGCATACTGAATTCCTATTCATATACACAAGATACATCTATTCTATCTCACAAGATTGTTCAAAGAATTTTAAATGAAAACCATATCTGCTACTTTAATGCCAGTGTAGATTGACCTTTTACCTTTGGACCCAAAATTCAATAGAGAACATCTTTGACTCCATGGGTTGAGTTTCATGTGTATGATGATGTGATCAAGGTAGAAAGGATAATGCTGAATGAGCCTGGAATCAATATTGCCTTACTTTGAATGTCCAGTGCACTTGACCTTTGAACCTTTTGACCAAAATTCGATAAAGAAACATCTTCGTCTCATGAGAATATGTATGGATATAGTGACTCTAGGTAATAAAGGATAATGCTCTGGAACCCCCGGAAACCATATTATAGATCTAGTCCATGTATGATATAGTTGACTCTGCAAAATGGATAATTCTCTTTGAGCCCAGCGCACAGACACAATATCGCTACTGATTCCAGTGGTTGCTTAGACACTTTGCCCTTTTGAACCCAAATCGCAATAGGTAGCCATATCATGAATTATGGTGACTCTTGGTAGAAAGAGGCTAACAACTAAAATGCTGGAACCATTCTGCCTTACAGTGGATGGACAGACAACCATTGATCCAGTAACCCCCCCCCCCACACTTGTTGGCAGGTGGGTATATTATGACAAAAGGCTCCTTCTCATTCCAAATATACATTTACTTTCACCTTAATATCAATAGCATTGGAAAAAGCATGCGTTTCAAGTTTTTACATTAAACACTTATGTACCAAGTCCCCCCCCCCTGGCCACCTGGGTCAGAAGCCCTACCCCGGGGATTAACCAAAATTAACAATTTTGTAGGCATTTACTCTTACATCAGCTTATGCATTGGTTTCTCTCTAGACACGTTGTGGTTGTAAAGATAGATTTTGAAATTGTCGACTTTTTGGGGCATTTTGCCCCGCCCCCAGGGTGCAAGAGACCTGAAATTTTAAATTTAAGTGCCCTTGTCCCCATAAGATGCTTCATACCAAATTTGAAAAGAGATTGGATTGGTGGTTATCAAGAGAAGTTAAAAATGTTCCAATTGTAACAAGACATGTATGTACCAAAGTTTGGCCCCGCCCTGGGGTCACGACCCCTACCCCAGGGGCCACCAAATTACAATTTTGGGAAAGCCTTCTGCTCTAGCATCACTATGTAATTTGGTGTGCTCTTCGGACCTGTCAGTTGTAAAGACAGAAGATTTTTGAATTGGTCACTTTTTGGGCAGTTTTTGCCCCGCCCCTAAGGCCCCAGGGGAGCAAGAAGATTTGAAATTTACATTTATGTGCCCTTGTCCAAAGTGCTTCATATCCCACATTTGAAAAGATTGGACCTGGTGGTTTCAGTAAGAAGAAAGTTAAAAATGTTCATGTTAACAGACACTTATGGTCACTAAATTTGGCCCCGCCCTGGGATCCAACCCCTAACCCAGGGATCACCAAATTTACAATTTTGGTAAAGGCATTCCTGCTGCGTACATCTACTATGCATTTGGTTTTTTCAGACATGTGCCAGTGTAAAGAAGATTTTGAAAATGTGTCACTTTTGGGCCAGTTTTTGCCCACCCCAAGGCTCCCAGGGGTGGCAAGAGACCTGAAATTACAATTTATTAGTGCCCCTTGTCCCACGAAGATGCTTCATGTCAAATTTGAAAGAATTGACTGGTTGGTTATCAAGAAGAAGTTAAAAAGTTCAATTAATTTGTTAACAACCATTAATGTACCAAATTTGCCCCGCCCTGGGGTCAGAAACCCCTACCCCCAGCGGGCCACCAAAATTTACATTTTGGTAAACGGCTTTAACTGCTCTACATTCACTATGTAGTTTGGTGTCTCTCGACATGTGCAGTTGTAAAAGAGAAGATTTTTGAAATTGGTCACTTTTGGGCAGTTTTGCCCCGACCCTAAGGCTCCAGGGGAGCAAGAGATTTGAAATTTTACAATTTATGTGCCCCTTGTCCCAAAGATGCTTCAATACCACATTTGAAAAAGAATGGACTGGTGGTTATCAAGAAGAAGTTAAAAATGTTGAATGTATAACAGACATATGTACCAAATTTGGCCCCGCCCTGGGATAGACCCCTAACCCAGGATCACCAATTTACAATTTTGGTAAGCGGCATTCTCGCTCATACATCACTATATGTATTTGGTTTTTCTTAGACTGTGCGGCTTGTAAAGAAGAAATTTTAAATCTGGTCACCGTTTTGGCAGTTGCCCCGCCCGGGGTGCAAGAGACTGAACTATTTAGCAATTTAATTGTGCCCCTTGTCCCAAAATGCTTCAGTACCAAATTTGAAAAGAATTGGCATGCTGGTGGATTATCAAAGAGGTAAAATTTCAATTGTTAACACGACCAACGTACCGACCAAATTTGGCCCCGCTCCTGGGGTCAGAACCCCTACCGCCAGGGCCACCAAATTTCAATTTTGGTTAAAGGCTTTTTTACTGCTCTAACATCACTTAAGTATTTGGTGTTCTCGGACATGTGCAGTTGTAAGAAGAATTTTAAAATTGGTCATCTTTTGGGCAGTTTTTGCCCCGCCCCTAAGGCCGCAGGGGTAGCAAGAATTTGAATTTTACAATTTATGTGCCCTTTGTCCCCAAAGATGCTTCATACCAACATTTGAAAAAGAATTGGACTGGTGGTTATCAAGAAGCAGTTAAAAATGTTCCAATTGTTTAACAGACATTATGTACGCAAATTTGGCCCAGCCCTGGTATCAGAACCCCTAACTCCAGGGATCACCAAATTTACAATTTGGTAAAGGCATTCCTGCTCTACAATCACTAAATGCATTTGGTTTTTCTCAGACATGTGCCGGTGTAAAGAAGAGATTTTTTAAATCTGGTCCTTTTGGGCAGTTTTTTGCCCCGCCCCCAGGGGTGCAAGAGACCTGAAATTTACAATTTTGTGCCTTGTCCCAAAGATGCTTCATACCAAATTTGAAAAGAATTGGGCTGGTGATTATCAGAAGTTAAAAATGTTCAATTGTTAACAGACGACGTGCACGCGGGACGACGACCAATTGAATAGCGTCAACCTGAGTTTACTCAGGTGACCTAAAAATTGGTAAGTAATATTTTGGAAATAAATACATTTTCGATATTTGTGGTGACTTTGGAACAATTCAAGCCATGAGACTTATTTAACGGGCCGTGGACAGCTCAGGCCGTATAGGTATGGTCCAATCTGGTGTTTCAGAGAAACTGTTGCCTGCCACTTTAATGTGTCCCCAAAGTGTCATTTTCTGATTATGAAATCGCTTCCAATCAAGACTGGGTGATGTTGCTGAGAGACCACGTTTCTGGTCGTCCGAGGTCACTATCCGCTTCGTCAGGACCGTTACTTTGGCCAATATGTCTAAGCAGTCAAAGGTTTCGCAGAGTGCTGTCAAGTCCAAAAAATAGAGACTTGAAAACAGCAAGACAGGGGTGCGCGTAACGGCACAAAACGTTCGTAACAGAACTAACACAGTGCCCAACATTAAGCTTTCCGGCCAGCGGTCCGCCCCAAATTGAACCGCAGACACAGAACAGCAAGAACTACAATGGACACGAAAATCACGTAAACTGGCAATTGCGTCCATTTTGATCTGTTCTTTTTTACTGATGAGTCCGCGCTTTTGTGTAGCTTCATGATGGACGTAGGCGGGTTTGGCGTATGCAGGGTGAGCCCCAAATATGCATGACTGTGTGTGCTGAGCACGATCGTTTTTTGGAGGTGGTTGTCAGTGATGGTTTTGGGGTGGTATTAGTATAACGCGGAAAGACTGACTTGCACTTATCCGCAGGTACTTACGGGCATGCCCGATACGAGATGAGGTTCTAGACCCCATCGTCAGACTCGTATGCGGTGCTGTTATTTGATGGATGATAATGCCTTCGCCTCACAGGGCTACGAGTTTGTAACGGACTATCTGGAAAACTGAGACTATCGAGCGAAATGGACTGGCCGAGCCTCTCTCTCATCTTACGATAGAACATGCTTGGGACAAGCTACAGCAGGCAGTTTCAGCCCGGTCAGTGCTTCGAGAATTCGTGAGGAACTTTCTGCTGCTTTGGTCGAGGGAATGGAATCAACTGCCACAAAATCTTCTTCCCGAGACTTTATCCCGAAGCATGCAGAGACGTTGTCGCGCTGTTATTCAGGCAACGTGAGGTCATCCAACATTTGACTTCATCCAAATCACAGGGGCTCGTCAACGAACTTTTTGTCTTAATAAAAATTTGACACCGTCTATTCCTGTAATTTATAGAATAGAGAGGGTCAATTCGTGACGAAGCCGCTGTGATCAAAATCATTGTTAAAAAACGATTAATTATGAATTTCCGTCCTTTACCAAAATCAGTGGGCGGATTTAAGAAGGGGGGGGCACCCCCCCCCCCTTTTGGTGACCGAAAATTATCATTATGTATAGATATATGCTAAATAAACGCCCTAAAAATGACCTTTAAAAAGCCTTAAACCCTAGAGCTTCCGGGGGGCTTCGCCCCCTGGGCCCACTTTGGGTTTCTTCTAGACCTCTAGCCAGCGACGTATAGCAGGCCCCTTTTACCAAAGGGCCGCCCCCCCCCCCCTTTCGATACAAATCCTGGGATCCGCCACTGACCATGGCTAATTTTCATTCTGTCTTGGGGGTAATGTCAAAGATGCCTTCTGTAATGTTAACGTTCAATGAATTTGATAAAAACGATAAATATTGTTCCAGTGTGGTAATTGTTGATTTTGAAGTAATATAGTTGTGTGAAATATGTATTTGTTATAAATTAAATTATTTGTAAAATCATGATCCTTTAACTTTTTTTTGTCCAGTATAATATGAGTAGATTATCTAGAATGGACCTCTCCGACAACACGTGTACAATTACTTTTCTGATATTTGCAATATTTAAGCAGAGACATATATGTTCTGCCCAATAACGTTGCAGAAAAGTATAACAAGATTACACATGTAGATTTTCAAAGAGATGTAGACTTTATTCTTCGAAGTACGTGTGTATGTGTGTGTATGATCAGTTTTTGAATCGAGGCAAGCTACTTACAGACAAAGTTGTTTGTTGCAGGGGTTTTCAACAGTCACGTTTAAAGCGAGCATTTCGGTAAATTAAATGGTCGTTATAACAATTTGTTTCCAATCTGACCTATCATTGAGTCAAATGCGTCCTGATGTGGTTTTCATCGCCAATTGTTAAGCCGTTTTACGACACTGATTTGGACTACGGATTGTTCCCGTTAACCTGATCAAGACTATGGGCTCACGGCGGGTGTTGGACCTGGTCAAGGGGATGCTTGCTCCTTCTAAGGGTCACCTGATCACCTCTGGTGTGTCCAGGGGTTCCGCGTTTGCCCAACTCTTGTTTTTAATGTATTCCTTGGGACCTTACGAAGATTGATCACTGTTTCCGTTATCTTTGCCTTTACTTTGCAATATCTAGATCATTCGTACGATATCTTATATAATAATATAGAAGATTGCGCTTCCTTAATCCAAATGGGAAGATAAACTATTCATAGATTTAGTGATCAACTCATTCAAAAATCAGATTGTTAAACACAACTCTAATTCTAAGCATAAATACGCCTCATTGAATCAAAACGATGGCTGAAGTTCCTTATGGGACAATATCTCCGTGGCCTTTGGTAATCGGTCTTAGACAGTGATTTGTAAAGTATCGTGGGTATGAATTTCCTGCTTCCTTTATTGGTTTCCCTGTTTTCATTTTCTATTTTTAATTCAAAAACTTCTACAGGAGAAGAAACATATCTATCTTTAATTTTAACAAACGACCTTTTTGCCTAGTAATGGATAATCATTTTCATTTATATGTCGATTCGATTAATCCCCGTGAACTCACATATAAATCATATACGGTACCAAATTTTTATGCACCAGGATGCGCATTTCGACAAATTAAGTATCTTCAGTGATGTTCAAAACCGAATGTTGGAAATCCGAACATGAAAGTAAAACTTATAAAAGTGATCACAATTAAGTGCCAAAAAATATAAGACACCACAGGGTCTTCCACATCTGCTTCGCACTTAAATAATATTGTAATTGAACACTGGAA
>CAJDSM010035395.1:0-17743 GCA_903981925.1 Ostrea lurida | reverse complement strand
CCATGGAGACCCAAGTGAGAGAAGCTCTGAGGCATCAGGTTCCTTGGTCCTCCCACCTCGAGACAGCTCAGGGACTCCTGGCCCACCTGGATCGGCGTTGCCAGGAAATTCCCAGTTAGGTAGTTCTGGGGAAATGTTCCTTGGATTGTTTTTTGCCGGGAGCCTGCTCTGTCATTCTCAATAGTCTCTTCCATTAGGATGCGTGTTGTGCCCACCTGAACCATTGAAGGATCCGTTACTCCATCCTTCAGAGAAAACGGGGCGGGGGAGTATAGTATCTGGAGAGCTACACCGGTACAATTTGTCCAGCATCAGATGGCAGGCAACCAGTGCAACTTCCTGAGCACAGGAGTTTCCCGTGGACATGGGGCAGGCCAGATGCGAGGCATGGTGGAGCCCATGGTAGAGGCCAGCGACAGGGAGGTGGTAGTCCTTGGAACCCTATGATTATGTATTGCCTTATGGTGTGAATGAATACTTGGATACTTACTGTGTAAATACATGATTTAGTTAACTGTTCTCACCTTTCATATTGAATTATTCATTGGTAAACAACAACAAAACAAAAAAACAGCATGTCGTTCGCTGTTTCACATTGACCATAAGGGCTCGTCATGAATTTGACCATCTCTATTCTATACTATATTAGTTCATTTGTAAATATAGAATAGACGGTGTCAAATTTTAGACAAAATTTCGTGACGAGCCCTGTACACTACACTCACTGTAAAACATCTGCTATGTTTTTGTGGGGAGAAAAAAAAAAAAAAAGAGGTACTAGAATGTTTAGGATCTTATACTAATGAAATTCTCTGCATACCCAAGGAGGGATTTGTGATCCATTGATTACCCTATCTATAATCTTGCAATCATAAATCACGTCGTCTGCAATATTTTCATCCTAAACGATATTGAAATATAGGCCTACATGCCATTGTAAACTTACATAAATTTCATTATTCCGGATAATCGCAAGGTTTCACTCTAAAAAAAAAAAAAAAAAAAAAAAAAAAAAGCATAAATATCACTGAATGAATTATTTTTTATCTAAATATGCAAACAGTTAATTTATAACTAAATAAGGAAAAGGGGGAAAAAAATAGGGGGGGCCAAAAAAAAAAAAAAAAAAAAAAAAAAAAATCAGGCGCGGAATATGCTTGAAAGAGTTACCGGCACTTCTCAAAAGGTGGCGCTGGTAAACATCGGCCATTTTCCCATTCAACAACATGCATCGGGGATTCAAAAACTCCAATAGCATTCCAAGGAATGAAAGCAGGGTAAATCTTATCTTTATTTTTTAGGACAGTCTGATTCATTTATATTTATACATGGAAAAGCAATGATAACTTCTTTAGATTGACATGACACGTTGAGCCTTCAACAAGTGTTGAGCACAATGGTGAATTATTAGAAGCCATCATAATGCATTTTACTGTTAAGTAGGGCTGTATGCAATAATACCGGTATGTCATTGTATTGCGATTCATAAATATAAAATATCTGATTGCGATACGTTTTTTCAATACCGGTATATCGGCTAAGATGTCCAGGCTAGGAATTTACGTTCAGCTTGAGATTCCTCACATTAAATGTTACGTTTAGCACTTCCCCTTTAGCGAGATCATCTCGCTAAAACGCGATTATCCCTCTCTAGCGAGAAAAATATATCCCGTTCAATCGAGAAAACACAGAGGAATTTACATATTGTACTTCGCGTGAAAAAGAAGAAAAAAGTGCTATGTCCGATACTGCAAATATGTAATTTAAAACCAAAACAAATAGCACTCGCGACCTGTATTGGGTTTTCATTGTCTGCTCACTTACGCAGCAATGTTTGATTAAGAATTTTTTTTGTCGAAGTTATTAATTCTATTAAGGTAATTTCCGTCATGTCCAGTTTTTGTTGCACTTATTGAGCAATGCACGGGATTTGCCATTATTCCACGAAAAGCAGCAAAACACGTGTATATCGTACTGTTTATTTTCTTGCTAGAGAGGGATAATTGCCTTTTAGCGAGTGATCTCGCTAAAGGGGAAGTGTTCCCAACCTGTTTAATATGACTGAAAATTTTCTGTGATTGTTCTTAACATCCATGACATGGTTCTCTACTTCCATTAGAGCAATGGAGTTAGACAATCATTATTTTTGAAATATTCTGCATAGAAATCAATCTCAACGTCAATTAAATAAGAGGATAAATCGTTGATATTCTATTTTGAAAATATTGCAATACTCAGGGCTCACGCTGCCGTTCGCCATTTTCGCCATTGGCGAAAGAATTTCAAAAATGGCTACAGAAATTTGCAAATAGGCGAAAGCCAATTTTTTAGTGTATTGAAATCACACAATGCCTAATATTGCGAATTAAAAAAATGTTAATCGTGACAATCGCCATTTCAGTTTATTTTCGTATCTGGGGATTTTCCAAGTTTTAAAAAAGCTTTAATTTGATTGGCGCAATGTAATGTGTACACAAACATGGCGGCGCCTGTCGAAGTTTTCGATAATGAGGAGAAAGACTTTCGTTTTTCGCCGAATATTTGATTTGATGAAACTTTGATTCAACGGATTTGAGCTTGAAGATGTATTAAGTCATATGGAAATGATAAACTCTGTCCCCAACGATCAATCTGATAAGGATGCAAGTTCATGCAACGGAAATCTCGAGAATTGACGATACAACAAAATAAATTCCTTAGCAGCGTAATGAAGTTAAGAATGTTCCTTGAATTTATTTCCCATTTTAGTATGATATTACTAGATCACTTGTTGCTCACTTTTAAAAACAAAGAAAAACCAGTCGTATGTCTCCAATTATATAATGTTTGCTTGAGTATATGCAATATGGTCAAACTATTTCAGCTAAAATGATTTAACCTGAGACCACACCTTAATTAACAATGGTTGATGAAGATAAGTCCAAACATAAATAATTACCTTAAATAGATATTAGGCATGACATTTACAGGGATTTTCCACCCTGTTGTAAGGGGTCCGAAATTCGGCCCCATTCCCAATGCAGAATTAAAGCATTTTTTTCCCAATTTGTTGACAAAATTCCCAAATCTAATCATCTTCTTCTGCGATATCGTTAATGGAAAATGGAAAGTTTCTATGTACAAGTTATCAAATTAAAAAATCAGTGTCTTTTTAAAACGTTTATTCTGTTGGTACTGCACAATTTGTTCAAGCGCTTTTTAACATATACTCATGCATTATGGCGAGCCATAAATCAGTATTTCTGTAAGAAAGTTTAAGAAATCTTTGTCATGGCATCAAACCAATCACTCAGTTTTTCTGCAGTTCATTAACGTGAATGACGCGGGAGAAATGTCGACCATTGTGACGATACAGTTGCAAGCGAGAATCAATATGAAACGTCGTAGAGCAATTTAAGACATCTGAATATGCCAAGTACTACCAACTAGATAAAACGTTTTTAATATCGTTAAAATGACAGATGTCCTCCGTACCCAGTTTAACTCAGTGAGGGGGCCGAGACACAGACAGTATTCCAACTAGCCAAGTACGAGTCTGTTAACATTTCAACTTCTGATATTTTGAATAAAACTTGAATTTTAATAAATCTTACAATCAACTTGAGGTGAAGAAATGTTCATATTCTTAATGAAATAAGTTTATTTTAAAACAATATGCTATAAAATGGTGAATTACTAAAATTCCCAATGTGGACAAAATGACGTTAAAATTCCAATTCGAAAGGCCCAGGCCCCATTCCCAAAATGGTGTGGAAAATCCCTGATTTATATCTTTTTTGTGATGATAAATAAGAAAATGAGAGAGGAAATTTGACTGGACAAGAACTTTCTTCAAATATCATATGAATCTTAATCAGCAGTGTTGCTTATTTTATGATATGAAAACATTGGTGAAAAGGTCATTTCAAGTGAAAAAGATACGTGATCTCTGTGCGAAAGTATTTTTGCTAATGCAAAACATCATTTCCACAAAAGTGGCTACACTTTTTTTCAACCCAGCGTGAGCCCTGAATACTGAATACATATTGCAGTACATTTGAAAATATCGCAATATATCGTGATACGAAATATTCAACCAATACACAGCCCTACTGTTAAGCATTTACAAATAATATGTTGACGGTGCTACTGTTTGAGCGAACACAGCTACATATACCTTACATAGAATAGAATAAGATTTATTTAAAGTCAGTATGCAAATGTAACAAACTGTGAACACAACACAAGCTCCAGAGAGCTTTTAACTGACATTACACAATCTTTAGGGTTTTGATCAGATTCAATTCAAACTACATTGTGGCCAACATTTGGGACTACTATTAACATTTTACCAGCCCACCTTTTAATTCAAGGGGGGCCACGTTATACCAATTTAAAAAAATCAAGTAAAAAAATAAATGTTCAATCTCTTTAATAATCAAATTTTCTCACTGTTTCTATTTTGTCATGCTTTTTACAAGACAAACATACCAAGGCATGCCATCAGCGGTTTTCTTCCGCCATGGTCTAATTTCTTACCACTTTTAAGAAAACGATAGGGATCTTTTGGAATCATACTCCTGAAAGTAACCTTTCTGGTCAGTTTTTCTTTTATCTTTGGGACTGATAATGTGCTAACTTGTGTGGATCTGGGTTAGAGTAGGTCCTCAGTGCCCCTTGCTTGTCGTAAGTCTAAGAGGCAAATAATTGGGGCAAAAATTGAGGTAACGTGTCACATCAGGTGTGGCATGATAAAGATCGTCCCTGCTCAAAGGCCATGAGCGTCGAGCATAGGCCTAAATTTGCAGCCCTTCACCGGCAACGTCATGTCAGTCATGCGGGATGTAAATCAATATATAATCGATCGATCAGTCTAAATCAATCGATAAAGTGCCACATTGTATTTCTTTGAACAAGACACTAGATTTAATTTAGGTTAACAAAGCGTTTTGTCAATAGCGGAAGTAAAATTATAAAATGCAAATAAACATGATATTTATGGTGCGAAAAAGTCGCTTGCCATGTGGGCGAATGGATTTTGAATATCTATTCACCCACAACAAATTTTGCTTGCATTGGCGAGTGGTTATCTACAACACTGTTATTCACCAAATACTCCGTACATGCACAGTAACCAGTAATTTTGTCTGTAATAATGATAGTATTAAAGGGTCTATACTATACCTTTCAAAACAGCTCTGAAATTCTGCCTATATCATCTCCCACCCAGAAATGCTTTCTTCATAGTTTACTGAGCGCATGAATTTTGTAAGCTCCTTAAAAAGACTGGTTGATTTCCCCAAAATCTGCCATGTTTGTTTTAAATAAGAAAAAATCAGAGAGAGCCCTCATTTTCGAGACATAAATAAAGTGTGATTGGTTTTGTAGATCTGCATGAATTATGCATGATTCTTCAGATAAAAGATGTAATTTCTAAACTTTTATTTCAATCCAAATTTTGTTCTTCAGGTGCATTTTCTACCCTTGTGAATAGGGGCTATTCAAAAGTGGTAAAATCGATGTATGGCACAAAAATAAGCATCCTTTTATTAGGATTGAGTATCGATATACAAAAAGCGTATCGTGATATATGATATTTTGTGAGTGTATCGTGATACGTATCGATACGTATCGCTTTCCCATCGTGTTCTGTTTTCTAGTTATTTAAACTTAAACAAGTGTACAAGTGTCACCATTTGTAAATTAAAACATAGAAACAACATTTTAATCAAGAAAAAACAACAAAAGAAGAACAAAACAAAAACATGCTGAGATTCAAAGTAATTTGGATAAATCCAAAAAGCAAAATTGATGAGATAAGTAATATGTTTTACTGAATTCTAATTTTTAAACCTGTATCGAAAAAAACGGTTTTCTGGTTAGGCGTACCAGTTATCGTACCAAAGAAAAAAATATCGCGATAACCGGTATACCGGTATATCATTAACACCTCTACCTTTTATGCTCGTCATTGAAAAACTAGATGGTGACTTATGCAAAAATTATTTTGTGAAATATTTAAAGTAAAAAGTTCAAATATATTGTTAGTATTGAAAAAGGGTTTCAAACATGTAATGCAGAGATAATATTCCAGTCTAAAATACCCTGTTCGGAACTAGGCAATTGACTGTAGTCATAAATACATGTATGTACTTTTTACATTCATTGAATAAAATTAAGTAAACACTTTTTTTGCGTAGAGCATATTTATATTTGATATAATCACATCACAAAATTTAAAGAGATAAACAAGTTATCAATGTTGAAATATGAAATTCGACTTTCAAAGTATCCGTCTACTTGGGATACCGGAAGTGACGTTCATGGCGATGGGGACATTAACTGAAAAATGGCCTTAAAAAACTACCGAATATTTGTCTACCCCTGAGATGTTCTCACTAGATGATCTCACTGTAGAGGAATCATCCCAATGTGTAATATAGGACTAATATTTATCATCATGATGCCTTCAGTACAGTCAACACATTATTTAACACATTTCTCACTGTAAAATTTTTTTTATGTTGTAAATTCTGTATCTGTATGTGGTTTCACGCTGGATTATAAATTAAAATTCAATTTTGTTTTACAGGAAGCTCTTCATCGGTGGTTTAAGCTGGAACACTGACCAAGGTAAATAATATAGTAATTCAGAATTTATTACCACAAAAATTAAAAGTTTGTGAGTGATGTTTGCAGATAAGACATCACTAAAGCATAGGTAAGTTAAAAGAAGTACCTGTTAAGGACAGTGACTTGTGCATTTTGCTATAATGATTGGTTCTAATTAATGACCTACTTGAGCAGGGCTTTACCATTTTCATCAATGGCAAATATTTTTCATAGTTTTTAAGTGGCGAATTTTTTTTAATTTTTTTTTTTTTTGCAAGAAGTTGAATGAAATTTTTAACTTCTTCTCCAGAACTTCTAGACCATTATTTCAAGCAAATGTGGTACATATCATCCTTGGGTGAAGGGGATTCATGTTTGCTCAAATGAAGGACCATTCCCCATTTCAAAGGGGAGTTAATCAGGAAAAAGCCAAAATAGGGTGTGGGCATTTAAAAAATTTCTCATGAACCACTGGGCCAGAAAAGTTGAAATTTACATGATAGCTTCTGCAAATAGTGCAGATTAAAGTTTGTTAACTGCTGAACAATTACATGGTTAAGGTCACTCAGGTGAGGGATGTGGCCCTTGGGCCTTTGGTTTTTTATTTAATTAAAAGTCACTTAATTTTATAAAGCTCGAATCTTTTCTATTTAGAGTACCTGAGGAATTACCGGTAGCATACCTGGGGAATTTGAAAATATTTGATTTTTAGATTGAACATCATGAATTTGAATGTTGTTCTTGTTGGTTTATTTTAACTTAGGGTGTGTATTTTATTTTGGTTTTCCCCCCCACATGTCCTCACTTAAATAATACTGATTTCTTCAGACTCTTTGCTGAACTACTTCAGTCAGTATGGAGAGGTGATTGACTGTGTTGTTATGAAGAACCAGCAGACGGGGAAATCTCGTGGATTTGGATTTGTCACGTTCGAGGATAGTGAGTGTGTGGAAACTGTGCTCTCAGCGTCCCCACATACCATAGATGGCAGACAGGTACAGTAGGACTTCCTTAGTACAAAGACTGATAAAGCAGACTTAGGGTTATAATGAACTACATGTAGTTTTCATTCCCTAGGTGTAGAAAAATAAGTATTTGTATTAACAGATATATTATAAATAGTCAAGAGAGAAAGTTTTCATTTCATTCAGGTTTCTGACTTTCTATCAATTATGACCAGTGGTCCTTAAAACCATGATCTCTTTACTAAATGTCTGATCTATGCAGGTTGATGCCAAGCTGTGCAACCCAAAGGCAGCAAACAAGGTAGGGAACATCACAGAAAGTATACATTTAGAACAAAAGACATCACAATATGAAAGACAAAGTAAGACATATTTATTGTTCCCCAAAAAATGTTTGGGAACATATTGTTATACCCCCCGCATTGGCCGCATACGAAGTTTGGGGGGTATATTGGAATCAGCATGGCCGTCTGTCTGTACGATTATCTAGAGTACTCGTTGACATCCCTAATATTTTTCAAGTTAAAAAGTTAAATCTGAACATTATTAAACAGTTTCTAGTATTTGTTTAAAACATGGTATTTTTTACAAAGCAATTTATGTCTCAAAAACATGGTTTGAGCCTTGCTTACAGAACAAAGAATTGTGAGTGCTGTATCTCACTTGTAACTTTACAACTTGCATTCAAATTTTTGCTGAACATTAGAATTACCTTTAAATCTTTCAATAGTTTTAAAAGCAAATGGGGGAAAATAAAATTTTAAAGTTTCCCATCAAAATATACAGATACAGATGAAAGCTGTATCACCCTAACAATACAAATACTACAGTGTAAAAAAAATTCTTCATAGCTGAAAGTATATGCATCAGTTTATGGTTTCTCAGGGCCCTAAAGAAGGCGGCGGTGGAAGAGGACATGGGGGTGGGGGCGGTGGAGGGGGAGGAGACAAGGACCGGAAGATCTTCATGGGAGGATTACCTAATGTGGATGAAGACTTTCTCAGAAACTTCTTTGGGAAATATGGAAAGGTAATTTAAACATTGCTTCATAATGGTTGTCATTTACAAAATACTTAATAGAAATGGGTATCTCACACAGTGGTTTGAAATTCTTAAAGCTTGACACCCAAGACTTGAAATATCCTTAAGGTTAACCCTTGAATTTTTCTTTCGTAAGTGTTCTTTCATAAAAGTGCACATGAAAATAAATATAGTTTAGACAGAATACAGACCAAGCTATTGGGCAGGGACTGTTAAACTCGGTACACATAATCTTAGTAATTTAGGCGCCCCCCCCCCCCCCCCCCCCTTTTTTTTTTTCTGAGCTCTATTGCTTGAGTCGTACCATCACTAGAAGAAACAATGATTTAAAGTTGTAAATGTTTGTTACTGCAGGTTGTGGATGTCAACATCATGATTGACCAGCAAAACAAAAAGTCCAGAGGTAAGGCCATCGATCAAGTTTTAAAACTTCTCTGAAAATATTTACGTTTTGAATGAAAATTTGATTAAGATTTTGAATTTATTATGCTAGTGTTGCATTTTTACTTGAGAGTCTTTCAAAAATTGTGTTTCTTTAGTTAATATTTGTATGCTTTTCATGGAAATTAGTACTGTTATCATAAATTTAATGTAAGTTTAGTATTGGGTAATTTTAATACAATTGACAAAGGTGCAAGATACAGTTTGCTACTTTTAAGTTGCTGAAATTCTGGCAAATTTATTGCCTGATCTTTATGAATGTGCTTTTTTTGTGTGTTTTTCATAAAGATCTGAGTAATACTAAGTATATGTACAACATGTACAGTATCATTATAATCAAATGATTATGGTTTTAACAAATTTAGATGAAACGCAGCAAAATAGATACTGAAAACCAAATGATATAATGGAGTTCATGTTGTGGTATGGTACTCCAAACCAAGTAGAATAAGTTTCTATTGCCAGTTCGTCATGGCTTTCTGACCATTGGAACCATTTGAAGTTCCTCGTGTGTTTGGTTTTCAGTACTACCAATGCTAGTTAACAGAGTGAAATTTAATGATATGCTCCTCTGCTTTCATTGATGTATGTGTACTTATATTAGTTAAATAATTCATAGTTTAGTGCAATTAGGTCAGGAACAGTTTTACATTATCAGAAAAAAGCAGTATTGGGTCTATTTCGTATGATATGCTGCTTTATATTTTTGCGCTGATCATTCCTTTTAAATAAGTACACATACAATATGCATCATACATTTAAGGTTTGGATAAAGAGTTAATGACTCATTTTCCCTTTGAATGTGCTAATTTATATGGCAAGATATTTACTTATATTTTCTTACTGTAATCTGTCTTAGAGGTATATGATTAAGTAATGATCGTATAGTTTGATGTAGATATTTTATTTTTAAAAAATCAAAAGTTTTTTGGGGCTAAAACTGCAATGAGGTGCTGTAAACAAATGTGTATACATATATATATACATTGAAGTTAGTATCATGTATTATATGGAAAAGTTAAATTTAATGGAAGGGGTAAAATTCCTGTGTTATTAGATCATCTGTAGTGAGTTTAGTAGTACAAAACATGACCTCAAGTGTAACGGTGCAATTTATGTATTTCAAGTGTGGACTCTGTTTTAAGTGATGTTTATAGTGTGTTTAGTGAGTATGTTATAAAGATACTTGCCAGAATTTCAGCAAGAGTTGAGGGTAAATATATCTTGGAAACTATATCACAGTGATACATTTAAATATTTAGACTTTATGCATTAGATTTGTGTTTAAAATGTTAAAATGCATGTGTTAAGTACATAATAAGAAAAAAGTGATGCAAATGCAGAGTTGTTGAGAACTGTTATTGACATCCAGTCATTTGGATTGTGACAGATCAGCAAATTAAACCATCCAAATCAGTCCAAAAAGGAGGTCCCTGTAAAATAGAGTTCACGTGTAATCATGGGATAACATTTCACAATAGCAAATGTGAGCACATTCAAATCATGATCACTCCATTCATATTTTTTCTCGGAGGCCATCGACTGCATGAGATGAATTTTTTTTTTTTTATGAATCGTGTCAGTTTGATACTTCGTTTTAGTCGGTTTATTTATGACATGTGCTATCTCTGCCATTCTAGATGGCCAGTGTGAAATGCTAGAGTGGTTTAGAATACATAGCCACAGTAGGGTTTTTACATGAAACAACACACGATGAGTTGGTAATTGTCAGACAAATAGATACATATTTGATACATTGAATTTCATTTTTCTTTTTAAAGTAAATGTACTGTATAAGTGGTTATATACACTGGAGGTTAGATGTCCAGGATAATGCAGGAGGGGGGGGGATACATAGTAATTGAATATGATATATTTTATATAAGAATAAAGATGTGTATAACTATACACATGAGGAAAATTTACGCGCTTATTACATGACCGTGTAATTGTGTTAATTTACCCCAAGCGGAGATGACCACTTTTACAGAAATTCTAAGTGTGAGGAACTGTTAGACATTTGGACTGACCAGATTTAACTGGTTTTGGACTGACCGGATTTAACTGGTTTTGGTGACAGTTATCAGAACTCTGCACATGAGACTAAAAAATAACACAGAACATGTTTTTCAATATATTTGATAGTTATTGCTGAAATGAAGTTGGAGTGTAAATGTGTTTTGTAAAGATTTAATGTAGTGTGTTTGATATTTACGATTATACATTTAAAAGTGTAATTTTGTGCATATGATTTTCAAGAATTTACATATAATTATATGATTATTGCTGGTACTTGTATACATGCAAATGTCTTTTTAAGTCTAATTTTTCCACCTTTTAACCAAATAGGCTTTGGATTTTTGACATTCGAGTCAGAAGATGCAGTAGATCAAGTTTGTGCAGAACATTTTATTAACATCAATGGAAAACAGGTTCTTAGTATACATTTTTATTAATTTCAATCCCCATTTTTTACAGCTCCTGAAGTTTTACAGTTCTGTAGGCCTGATCTGAGATTCTGACCCCCAATCTACGTCATTATTTTATACATTTTACCAAGGCTTGTGTGGAAGTACTGTAGATAATAGAATTACGTATGTGATCATTGATGCGTAAATGTGTGGACATTAAAATATAAGAAAATGGTTACTAAGACATACATTTTACCGTGGAAGTACTGTAGATAATAGAATATTACGTATGTAATGATTGCGTAAACGATATAAGAAAATGGCTACTAAGACACACATTTTACCAAGGCTTTTGTGGAAGTACTGTAGATAATAGTATTACATAATTATTTAATTTAATAATGGTTACAAAGACATTTATGGTAGAAGTTAGCAGTTTATGTAGATGGTGAAAGTATGAGCATGCAATGTTATTTGGTTGTGTTAATGTCTCATTGAATCTTCTCTTAAGTCCTATAGAATTCCTCTCTATGAATTTTACAAAATTTTATTTTAATGCATGTAAACACACACAAACAGCTAAGATTCAAGCAAATCAGTTTCATTGACGTCATCATGTCTATACAGTCGAACCTCGTTGTCTAGAAATTGATTGGACCGAGAAAAAACTTTGAGATATCGAGAGTAAATAGGTGGCTGGGACTTCCAAATCACTTCGAAATAGCCATGGTATTTGAGATATCAGTGTTTGAGATACCGAAGTTCAACTGTATATTCATGACACATCTATTCTCTGTCACAATCTTATCATATCTAATACAGTACAGATTTTTTAAAAGCAATTGGTATTTATAAACTGAAGTATAGCAAACAAGTAGTAAAAAACTGTTGTACTTAAAAGTAAATCAGTTATCAAGTGGATGAAAAATGATTTTGATAAAATGATTAAATATGGACTTTCTGAAAATGGCATTCTTTCATCTAAATCTTGTCAGGACTAGGCATCTGACTGTATTTTTTTCCACTTCATGTATTTGTGATATATCTTCTGTACATCCAAATATGGAATGTGAGAAATGTAATCGAAGTAATGTAGACACAGAAAAATAAGTAAAAAAAACCCCACAAAATTCAGACACTTTTCTAGAGATGGTAAGCAATCATGTCTGTGACATTTTGAATGCTTCTTTTCAAAAATTTCAAGGGAACATGACCCGGGTCCCTCTAGCATTATTACGCCTGTGGCGCTCAACTTGACCCGGCTCAAATTCTAAATTCACCTGCTCAATTCTTATTGAAAACACTGGGGGAAAAAATATGTGTATTTTCAATGCTTTACCTGTGTGTAAAAATCCTAGAATTTTATACCCACTTTATATGGATGGTAATGGTAATGCAGTTTCAAGTGAATTTTTTGTGGAGAAAGTAATGATAGATGCTAGTGTGGTACATGTAGTACAAATATACATTATTACATATGTGTGTAGCATATAGAAGTGAATATAAGGTAGATTTTGCACATGTTTTGGGGTTTGATATGGTATATTGATATACGTAAATAACTTTAATTCATACATAATTTTCATTTAGTTTTTGGGTTGTTTTTTTTATTTATGAAGTAACTTTCATTCATACAGAATTGTAATTTAGTTGTTTGGTTTCTTTTTATATAGTCCTATAGTGCAGTAGATGTATGATATGAATACAGTATTTACTGGAGAATGATTGAGGGTATATTAGCATGAGGTTTTATAAAGAATTATAAGGTTGTAGTGTATCCAAGGTGATTGTACACTGTACATTTATCTAGTAGACAAAGATATTTTTTTCAATTATCCCTTCACAATTTAATTGCAGGGATATAGTAAGTTAGAATATGCATCTGGAAAATACTTGTGAATAAATAACACCATTAATGAGTATGATTCCATGTATTTAATAGTGTTAGACTTACTACAATAAGAGGTGGGACAATCCCAGTCAGAGTCAGTGGCTGAATGTTAAGATGTGGACACAATGTAAACAGTAAATATTGTCCTGTTGTCTTCTTCGTCAACAGATTTTTTTAGTTAGGTGGTCATAAGTCCGGTATATATAAGTACTGTCCTTACTGTTAATGATTGTTTTATAAGGAATTTCCTGTAACGATTATCTGTATATATAAGTGGGTGTCTTTAACTGTTAATGATTGTTGTATAAGGAATTTCCTGTACGATTAATCCTAGTATATATAAGTGGGTGTCTTTAGTGTTAATGATTGTTTTATAAGGAATTTCCTGTAAAATTATTCCTAGTATAAGTTAGTGGGTGTCCATAAGTGTTAGTGATTGTTTATTTTCAGATCCATTGAAGTACTATTAATACTTCATAGAAAGGGCTCATATAGAAGAAATATAATATTCATAATAAAGGACTATCTATAGAGAAATATAATATTCATAGAAAGGACTACATATAGGAGAAAATATAGATATTCATAGAAAGGGCTACATATAGAAGAAATATAATATTCATATAAAGGACTACTATAGGAGAAATAAATATTCATAGAAAGGACTACAATATAGAAGAAATATAATATTCATAGAAAGGGCTACATATAGAAGAAATATAATATTCATAGAAAGGACTACATATAGGAGAAATATAATATTCATAGAAAGGACTACATATAGGAGAAATATAATATTCATAGAAAGGAAATATAATATTCATAGAAAGGACTACATATAGAAGAAATATAATATTCATAGAAAGGACTACATATAGGAGAAATAAAATATTCATAGAAAGGGCTACATATAGAAGAATATATATTTCATAGAAGGAACTACATATAGGAGAAATATAATATATCATAGAAAGGAAATATTATATTCATAAAAGGACTACATATAGAAGAAATATAATATATTTAGAAAGGACTACATATAGGATATAATATTCATAGAAAGGGCTACATATACGTTTAGAAGAAATATAATACTACATATAGAGAAATATAATATTCATAGAAAGGACTACATATAGAAGAAATATAATATTCATAGAAAGGACTACATATAGAAGAAAATAATATTCATAGAAAGGACTACATATAGAAGAAATATAATATTCATAGAAAGGGCTACATATAGGAGAAATATAATATTCATAGAAAGCTACTAATATAGAGAAATATAATATTCATAGAAAGGACTACACTCGTGAAAATATCAAAAAATACCTGTCTCACTCGTGAAATAAATTCTCTATCCAACAAACAAAACATTGAATATCGTCTATTTATTCACATTATACTGTTTGTAGTGCTACTATTTCATTGTTCGGCATAAAGAGTACTTATTCTAATGTGTTAGTAACTTAGCACTATCTACAAGTACATATAAACTAGTTTTACAATGCACATTGTAGTAATTAGTGTTGGGTAATAGTGTTAAACATGTTGTTGTGTACAAAATGAAGCAAGGTTTGACGAAGGAAGTTCAGTAAGTTTTGGAATAGCATTGCAAGTAGTTCATGTCTAAAGACACAACACCAGATGTGATCAACAACATTGATCTTGGTACAGTAGATTCACAGGCTTATTAGTAGTTCTGTCAGGTGTGTCAATATTAACTTTATAGATAAAGGTTGGGGGAAAATCGAGTAAAACGGATTTAAGTTTTAAATAATGTTTTAATGATTCACTTAAAATTTAATTAAATCAAGCATTTGTAATTTGAAACATTGCTTGATTTCTAAGCCTTTCATACTGTTTGGAAAATGGTAGATCAGTTTAGAATTATATATGGAGTTGGAAGAAAATGTCCAACTCAAGATACTACCCTGCATTCATCAAAGGACATTTTTTCCCTTTAAATCCCTTGCCCAGTTTTTTAATCATTGAAGGATAGATTAGTAACCCCCCCCCCCCCCCAAAAAAAAAAAAACCAAAAAAAAAAAACCCAGGTTAAATAAACTCTAGATTAATCCCTGCAGATAGGTGTCTTTGATTCAGCTACATGTTTGTGTTGACATGTACTGTGGTCTTTGATGTGTTGACATGTACTGTGGTAACCCAAATTTCTACAGACCTGCAAGCATTAGTTTTCCCCATATACACGTTTATATATACAGTGACGAGTGTATTATTGTCAGATCAGGTTTCTTTGTGTTGAATCATATCCTCTAATCAAAGATGAGAGGGCTGTTTTTGGTTTGGTCTGTCTGTTTTAATGGTCACCGATCAAAAACAAAAAAAATATAGCCTTTTTAGTAATTTTTGAACTATGTCTGTGCTTAGATTTGAAAGATTTGACACTTTTGTGGGGCATTCTGTGTTGGAAGCAAATTCTGTTTTAAAAACTTAGTGCAATATTAGAGATTCATATTCTAAACTTACTAAAGTGATCACTAAAATTAGTTATGTTTAAAAGTTAAGGTTAAAAATAAATAGATACTGTATTAAACACTGTAGATTTTAATAGTATTATTTAGCTGAGTATTATGTGGTTCAATATGAGTCATTGTGATGTTTTACAACAATAGGTGGAGTGTAAACGTGCGGAACCCAGAGATGGCCGTGACAACAAAGGTTTTGGTGGGCGTCGGGGTGGCATGCAGGACATGATGGGACCCCCTCATGGAATGGATGGAGGGTGGAATCAAGGAGGGAACTGGAACCAGGGTCCCCCACAACATGGACCGCCCCCTCCAGGACCCCCCATGGGAAACATGGGATTTCCACCCCAGGGACCAGGAGGATATCAACAGCAGGGGCCACCAGGCCAGGGATTTCCTCCTCAGCAAGGACCACCTCCACAGGTGATGAATAGGATGCGTGCAGTTTTAGTTTACAGTATTAAGAACTATTCAGCCCTTATGAACAGATAAGCAAAGAAGAGTCAAGTTTGTTAAAATACCGTATTCATCCTTTTGAGCGACCTCGGGACCTTTTCCAATCCTCCAAGAATAAGGGTCCCTTTCCTCCATTACAATAAAACTTATGTTACAGTAGAGCTTATCATTTTTCTTGCAGTCTTGGTACTGCATTCAATTCATAATACATGTTTCTCAAGTCCACTGATGTTGGCATCATCGGAGTTTCTCAAGTCCACTGATGTTGGCATCATCGGAATAGCAATATTTTCCAGTAATAATACATATCAGTGTCCCTCCATGTTTTATAAAGAGTACAAAAACTGTACTGAGCACCTGTATTACACCATGCATCCTTCTAAACTGCAATAAAGTATTTGTCCATAGGATTTGTTGTCCTCTCTTTTTGTTTTTAAAATTTGCTCCTAAATGAGATTCGAAATATCTCTGTAAACATGAAATTCTATAGCAATCTCTCTGTGAGAAAGTGGAAACGAAAGTTCACCAAGTCGTACATGGAAGGATTCAACTTAGCAAATACAGTCTGATGAAACAAGTCAAAATTGAAAGTTGATTTTTTCCTGTTTACACTTGCACTGTTTGATTAGATTCGTTAGCATAGACGAGTGCTGTCAGATGGTATTCCTGGAGTACAGGAGCATATTTTCTTTCAAAATTCATTTTAGATTGGGATGCAGTTAAAAAAGTATGTTTCAATATTGATTTATGGTTTATGTACTAGATATCAAGAAATACAATAATACGCAATCAAACTTTTGTACCGCATGTATTAAATCAGTAGGCCATGATAGTGTTTATGTAGATATCAAGAAATACAATAATACGTAGTCAAACTTTTGTACTGCGTGTATTAAATCAGTAGGCCGTGATAGTGTTTATGTAGATATCAAGAAATACAATACGCAGTAAAACTTTTGTACCACATGTATTAAATCAGTAGGCCGTGATAGTGTTGAAATACAACAATACGCAGTCAAACTTGTATCGCATGTATTAAATCAGTAGGCCGTGATTGTGTTTATGTAGATATCAAGAAATACAATAATTCGTAATCAAACTTTGTATCGCGTGTATGAAATCAGTAGGCTTTGATAGTGTTTATGTAGAGAAATTTGACACTAGATAAGCAGTGTAACCGTTCAGGTGACTTTTGACAGGGTCCACCACAACAGCCTCCTTTTTCACAGCCCAATTATTCAGGAGGGTACCAGTCACCCCCAGGGTACCAGCAAGGAGGGTGGAGTGCACAACCCCCTAATGCTTCACCTGGTCAACAAGGTAACTGTCTACGGCATTGGTATATCATTATCAACACTTGCTACTGACAAACTTTTTCAAAAATGATGCAGGTTTTTATACACAAGCAGTTTTTAGCTCACCGTGACGAATGTCTGGGGAGCTATTGTCATGACC